>JAADXJ010000811.1:0-14268 GCA_023337735.1 Pythium biforme
CAAGCCTTCCACACCAGTTGAGCCAAACGTGACCCGCCTCAATGATGAACATCGCGGTCGACGCCATCACTTTGCAGGTGTCCCGTGTTGTTCCTCTTCACCTGTAGGCTCGTCACACGCAGCTGAGGATACCAAGAAGTCGACGACGCCAACCTGGTGGATTTGGTTGGTCTATTGGCGGTCGATTCGGATAAGCGGCGGACACGTTCCTGGCCCGTACTACTGTACCCCAGCGTCCGAGCCATCCTCAAGATCCCATCGCGGTTCAATCAGTACTGTCGTGTTGTCGTGTTGCGGACAGCGTGCGGGGGTTGTTTCTACTTCGTTCATAAATTGACACGGGTCACCGGCGGCAAAAGCATACTGCCGGAACCAAAACCAATGCTGCTGAAGCCTGTGTGCAAAACCGTCGGTCGAGGTTTGTCGGCCATGCTGCCCACACAGTATGCACCAACTAGTTCGAGTACTCAGATCGCCAAGTCGAAGCCATGCCGCGCTGGCTCAGCGGAGCGTACACGCCCATCCAAATCGCCAAGTACAACGTGTGTCGGCGCAACAACTGCTGCTGGAAAGCTGGTGAGAGCGGAGCGGACCTCGCCGACCAAGCATGCCTGTGGAAAAAATGAAGACTTCTCGATCGGCGGTGACCGCCGTGTGGACGTGGCGAGGCATCATGTGTGTCAGGAGGAAGTTGTGTAGCGCGTTCTTGGTCGCCGTCCGAGCTCCGTCGACGCCCATAGGGAACGGATCGATCCGTGCCTCCCGTTCACGTACAGCAGCTGTATGTGTCCCTTCTTCCACGGACATGAAATGCGCAATGCTCCCCCACAGCACGTCAGAGTGGGCTTCCATGTCGCGATTCGGGTAGGAAAAAACAACGCTCACGCCCCACGGTGAGAACGAGTAGTCGACATGCCCAAACTCGTACGCGAGCTAAAGGGCTTCGTTGTCGCCCCAGGGAAAAGTCGTACTGGAAGCGTGCTTCGGTGATAACGTGCCAGAGAACGGCCATGACTTTTCCTGCGCGCGACTTGTCGCCGGCGACCATGGACGAGTCCATTTCGTGACACGTTTTACGGGTATACGCCTGCGACTGATGCAGGCGGCTCGACAGTGCGGGCCCGTGAGGTTGAACGCCGCGTAGTCGAACGTCTTGATCCGCTTGTGGAGCAGTTGTTGACCGGGCGAGCCGGGCATATCGACGTTGAAATAGAGACCCAAACGGGATGACGCGGTCGTAGAAACAATTCGTTCCGGTGCGTTCGGCGCCAGGCACAGACCGAAGCACGGCCGGGTCTCTCATTGCAATTACGTCGGCGTCCAGCACAATGGCCTCGCACAATTCACGTGATAGAGAGCAAGCGGCTTGACCCACCCATTCCAAAACTTGGTTGCATACACTGGCGCCATCGTCCCATTGTCGATGTAAAACGCGTAGACATCCACGATCTCCAGTCGCGTCTCGTACAGCAACAGCAACTCGCGCGACGCGGCCGACAGCTCGTCCGGGAAGCAGTGGTAAACCTGGATCAAAGTGGTAAACCTGGACCAACTCGTTTAGCAGGCATCGCAGGTCCTTGATCAGCGGGAGACCGAGCGGCACACTGTCGTCGTGGAGAGAGATGATGACGCTGCGCTCGCGCGAGACCGACTGGTCGAACGCTGCGTGCCGTGTGCGTGGTCCCACGGCGACGGCTGGCTCTGCATCTTGCACTGGCTGCCTCAGTGGGCACCGGCTGGTCAAATTCACCACACTGGTGGCCAACGGGTGCTGACGAACCGAGTTCGACTTGCGCTGGCTGCACGTGAAGCTGGACTTGGGGAATTGAAGAATGAGGAGAAGCTGAGTACGTGGCAGGGTGTTGTTGTATAGTCACGTTCGACATAAATTAGAATGCCAAAGTCAGTCCGTTCCTACTCGAGCTGCTCGTCTGTCCGGCGTGGCACAAACGGCGCCGGCGGTTCGTAGTGGTCCGTACAGCAGTTGTTCATGCGCTCCGACGCGGGCTTCTTGCACCCGTCCACGAGACACCGCTTGCCTGTCCATACAAACAGAAAGGGAGGGTTGGTACCTGAGCTCCACATGGGCAAGACTGCAGAAAGGCGGTAGCGGACGCACCTCCTCCGTGGG
Source organism: Pythium biforme (assembly GCA_023337735.1). Lineage (NCBI taxonomy): Eukaryota > Oomycota > Peronosporomycetes > Pythiales > Pythiaceae > Pythium > Pythium biforme. Next base: position 2,132 of record JAADXJ010000811.1, read on the forward strand.
CCCAGCAACGGCCGTGGGAGACCGCGATCTTGTCGCAGCCGTCGGTCTTGCACTTGGTGCCGCCACCATGCGTCCAGCAGATGCCGCGCGACTTGGCGCGCTTCGTGCAGCCGTCCACCGTGCAGATCGTAAAACCGCCTGCGTAACACCAAGTCAGTTAATGCCCGCGTACCTGTTCATAGAGGAGGAGAAGTCAACGCACCGTGCTTCCAGCAGAGTCCGCGGTTCTGCGCGCGGCAGTCGCAGCCGTCCACACTGCAGCGTTTACCGCCCTGTTCACTCAGTATCGTTAGACCTGCCGGGTGATGAACAATCAAAGCGAGAGAGAAAGAAAGACGTACCCCGTGGGCGATGCAGAGGCCATGGTCGACGACGTACTTCTCGCAGCCAGGTGTGCGGCAGACGCGGGTCTTGCGGCGCTTGAACCGCCGAGCGGATGCGTCCGTGGACGAGTCCGAGTCTCCTTCTCTCGAACGGGGAGGAGAGGAGGATGGAGAGGACGCATCGGTCGTGGAGGCGTCGGGGCGAGGAGCGAGCGGACGCGGCGCGAGCCGCACGGGCTGTTTCTTCACGGTCGAGACAAGAGGCTCGAAGAGGAGCTGAGCGGCGGGGTCGAACATGGGGAGTATGGCCAAGATCGTGGCAGCGGCGGGGGAGGAGGAGGGCGGTGCCACCGGGGGCTCCTCAGTGTGCTTGTCGGACTTGGGGCGGATGGCAATTGGCCGCAGCGGAGCACTGGTCTGAAGCGACGCCGTGGCGAGAAGCGCCATTGCCACGCACGATGGAGACGACGGAGGGGAGAACGATCTCGCCGCCGGCGGAGGAGGAGACGGCGGAGAACACTGGGGCGGAGAGGACGGCGGAGCTGCATGCCCCGTTGGGTGGTGCTGGTCCAGCGCGTGGAGAACATCGCGGAACGAAATATCGCGCATGGTTGTTCGTGGTCGTGCGCTTTGGCAGATCGGAGAGGAGCGGGTGGGCGTGGTCCGAGGAAGCGGAGCGGAGAACAAAAGGAGTAAAAAGGGGCGGAGAACTAAAACGCCGAATGACCGCGATGCTCATACAATTCGTTGGGTCTGGCCTCTGGGTTCGAACAGCGTGGGCGCACGTGTGCCATTCCGCCTCTTGGGCAGCGAGGGAAAGCGGGAGAGGGTTGCCATTTGAGGGGTTTCGTTGGATCTAGGTTGCCCAATGAGAGTGGTAAGAGGACAGAGGTTTTCTGAAACAAAAAGGAGGATGGGAGCGCCGCGCGAAAAATCCGTTGTGAGAGGTTCGTTGTGCATAGGGCGTCTATTTCCAGCCGGTGTTGCGTGCCTATGTGCATCCAATTATAGAGGTTTTAGCTGGATCCAAAGATGGCCAGTGGATCTGACGACTGGTGGTTTGCGCGAATCGCGGTGCCGCTTCTTGGGTTTCTGCGACGTGTGGGCAGCAGTGGGCGGTTCTATAACAGAGAGCGTTTAGGCGGTCCTCTGTCGTCGTCTTCTGCGTGGACTGACGCCACGGAGGCGTGGCCCATAGTAGCCACTGGATCTCCTCTGTACGACAGAATTGTACTCAGTAGCCTTCCTTCGTCTCCGTACGGGCGGTCCTTCCGTTCAGCGGATTCCCACTGCCTTGTCCTCTGCGCACGCCGGTGGTTCTGGCACTGGTTGTGTGACGACTGCCCCATCATCAGCACGCGTTTCTGCCTCGCTTGGTGGTGCTCCTTGTGATGACTTGCAGTCATTCGGGGTCCTCTCCTCTTCGAATGCGGTCGCCTCTTCCAAGCGCGTTGATGCACTCTCTATCGGTCCAGCCTGTTCCTGACGAGTGTTCTCCTCGTCCGCATGGACCCCTGCTTCCCCAGCGGCCTTCCCTGGTTCGTAGGTGTCATCGGACACACTGCTTGCGGCTCTCGCATGAGTCTGCTCCCGAGACGTGATCTCGTCCTCCGCTTCAGTCAACTCAGTCTTAAGTGTGTTTCGTGCACCACACCATGGGGCCTTGCTAGCTATAGCTTTTAACTCACCGCTAGAGCACGTCACTTCGGAGTCTCCGGAATCCTTGTTGACTTCGCGATGTAACAGAACGCCCTGGCCCGGCACGAATGGCTTGGCGTGGACGGTCTCCGTGAGCTTCGACGTGCTGCTCTTGGACTTGAGGATTCGCTCCTGGCGGTCGTCCTGCGTTGATTCAGTCATTTGCAGTGATGGCTTTGCGGCGGCGTCATACTTTGATGATGAAGGCGATTGTGAGGCGCTGTGGAGATTCATCGTCGCGTACACGCGCTGCAGTTGTTCGCTCAAGGAGTCTATGAGCGGTGTCTCGTCCTGGTCGGCCAGTTTACGCCGGCAAGTCTTGAGCGCGCGGCCCATTTCGCGCGTGATGACGCGCGTGGTCGTCCGGTCGAGCCGCGCGGCGTCGCGCTGCTCGGCGAGCATATAGTCCGTGAACGTCAAGCGTGAGTCTGTGCTCCCACTTGTGACGTGGCCCGTGAGCGTATCATCGAGAAACTTCCACACGGCCGAGCCCTTGATCTTGTTGGTCGTCGTGCGCGTAAGGCAGAGATTGTCAAGCTCGTTCGCAAACTCTTCGCGCACAACGGCCGCAAGGTACGCGGTGTCGCTGGCCACGTCGCTCAACGGCATGCCGTGGAACGCGAACGCAAAGCACTGCTTTTCGAGAATGTGGTCGAGTTCGACGGCGCCGGGCGTGACGAGGTCGAGCAGGTCGCCGTGGTACAGGTCGCGGCCAGCGTAGAGGCGCACGACCTGTGGCTCGAGCAGCGAGCGCGGCCGGTCACCGGCGTCAAAGAGCCGCGGCGAAAAGTACTGAAGCGACGGGTCGTGGGCGGCGCAGCAGTAGGCGTAGTTAGGCTTGGCGTCGTTTGTGCAGCACGCGCCTGTGAGGAACACGACGCCGCCGCAGCGGCGTTGGGATGAGGTGGTGGTAGTTGTGGTGCGGTTCGTGCGCTGGTGAACGCTGCAGAGTCCGCCGGCGTCAAGCCCCGTCGTGATGCGGCATCGTTGGCCAGTGGACCGCGCAAGCGCGACACACTGGCTGGTCGACGATTCGATATCCCCGGCATCGGCCTGCGACGCGTGGTACTGGCAGTAGCCCTTGGCATCGAGGTCCCAGCGGATGCGACAGCGTTGGCCCGTCGAGACCGCGACGCCGCGGCACTGGCGCGTGAGCTGCGTGTGGTATTTGCAGAAGCCGAGCGCGTCGAGCTGCCACGCGATCTGGCACGGGAGCCCCTGCTTAGTCGTGCCGGCGCAATGACGCGGTGGCGCCTTCGCTGGTTTCCGGGGAGGGGGGGCAAGGGGAGGAGCCGACGGGAGACGAGGAGGACGGGTACGGAGAGGCGCGTGCTGCTGTTTCTCGTGGTACTTGCAAAAGCCGCGCTCGTTGAGAGCCCAGTTGATACGGCAGCGAAGTCCTTGCTTGGTGATGCCGGCGCATGTGAGAACCTGCGGAGGGAGAGGTGGAGGAGGGGGCGCGAACCACTGCTCTTCCATCGGGAGCGGGGGAGGAGGAGGAGGAACGAAGCGAGCGCCGCCGCCGCCCATTGTGAGTTTTTCCAATCGCTTCCACGTTGTGATTTGGCGCATGCAGGGACTCGTTCCCAAGGGTATTAGATTGGGTTATCTGAATGCAACGGTTTGGGGTGTAACGATGCAGTTCGCCTAGCTCAGTATGTGCATTGAAATTTAGGACTGGGCCGCCGCGGGCGTGAAGAAGCCCTTGATCGACGGCTGTCCGGGCTCACGTGTGTTACTAGGAGTGGAAAACCCATTGCGACCGCTGCGGTAGCCCTTGCTCTTCTCGTTCTTGTTGCCGTTGGCCTTGTGGCGGTCGCCGCCGCTGCGCGCGCTGTGGGTCGTCCAGCCGCGGCCCGTGACGATGGGCTTGGGGTACAGCGACTGTGGGTCGAGCCACGGCGTGTGGACCATCGCGCGGTTCGTCGTAGCGAGCTCCGGGAGCCACTGCAGCACGAAATCGCCCTGCGGATCGTAGTCCTTGGCCTGCTTGATCATGTTGAAGTACCGGTCCTCGCGCGGGTCGTTGCCCAGCCCGGCGACGTACAGCCAGTTGCCGTAGTTGGACGCCGGGTCGTGGTCCAGTAGCTTGCTCTCGAACCACTCGGCGCCGCGGCGCCAGTCGATGCGCAGGTCCTTCACCAAAAACGACGCGACGTTCTGGCGCCCGCGGTTCGACATCCAGCCCGTGGCCGCCAGTTCGCGCATGTTGGCGTCCACGAACGGCACGCCAGTGGTGCCGTCGCACCACTTTTTGAACTTGGCGAGGTCGTTGGACCACGCGACGTGCTTGCCGTAGATGCCGCCTTCGTAGAAGAGCCGGTTGCCGTACTTCATGGCGACGTACTTGAGGTAGTCGCGCCAGAGCAGCTCGAACCAGACCCAGTACGTGCTCTCGTTGCCGCCCTGGTGGTCCTCGTACTGCGCGAGCTCGTGCATGACCTGGCGCGCGCTCAGGCAGCCCAGCGCGAGCCACGGACTGAACTTGGTGCTATAGTCGAGCCCCACGAGCCCGTTGCGGGTCTGCTTGTACGTTCTGACCTTCCCACTCGCAAAGTACGACCGCATGCGCGCGAGCGCCGCGCTCTCGCCGCCGCACCACGGGAACGCTGAGTGCGGCGGCTGCGTCGGGAGGGTCTCAAGGTCCTCCCACACGTCCACGGACGCCGGCAGCGTGGGTGGAAGCGGCTTGAGCGTCGCCGGTGTGGCCACGGGCGGCGCGACGACCGCACTGTCGAACTTGCGCGCCTTCTCGACCATCGTGCGAAACTGGCTGAAGACGTCGGGCAGCTCCTGGATGCGGCCGGGCAGCTTGTGCGGCGGCACCATCGTGGACGAGTGGATGATCTTGAGCGGCACGTCGCTCAGCTGGCGCTTGAGCTGGCGCACGAGCAGGTTCTCTTCGTACGTGTACTCGGCGCTGAGGAAGAGCTTGACTTCCGACGTCTTGTAGAGCGGCAGGAGCTCGTCGCGCAGCACGCGCAGCGGGTCGCCTTGCAGCACGAGCAAGTCGCTCTGGCGCTGCTGCAGCTGCGCCTTGAGGTCCGCGAGGCTCTCGAGCAAGAAGCGCTTCTTGAGCCCGTCGCAGCGTGGGAACCCAAAGTGCCACGTGCCGGCGTCGCGCGCCAGAAAGCGCGGGTCCCACACAAACACTGGCAGCAGCGTCGCGCACTGCGCGAGCGCGGCCGCGAGCACCGGATTGTCGTGCACGCGCAGGTCGTTGCGGAAGACCACGATGCCCAGCGACTTGTTCATGGGTAGGGTACCGTTCGGAAAGGATGCGTGGGTCGGATGGAGGGAGTGACCGAATGCAACGGTCCCAGCCGCGGCCACCGCGGCGCTGCATGGCGACGAACGCTATTGAATTCCGACTCCTGAATGGGACAAGACGACCATGTGAGGATCATGTTGACTTGATATTTGTATGGTCCGCCTAAACATACCCTGGACGATAACCTGACCAGAGCCACAACGATGCCGATGGGAGATCTATTGGATATCGGAGAAAATAATGTACCATGTATTCGGTACACTTCTGTTTGTAGGCTGATCGGGGTAGGGTTCTTCGTCTCGCTCCTGGTTGGTGGAGAGTAGAGGACCATCATTCTCTTTCTCCCTTATCTGCGGAGCTCTCAAGGCGACGGCGTGGCGCCCAAGAGAAAGCGATCGATTGCATTCCGCGGGGGGAACGCACGCTGCCGCCCGCCACTAACGTTACCTCCAGCGCGTCGTCTGAGACCCGCCACTACCACCTACAGCACCCTACAGCAGCACCATGGAGCGCGAACCGTGTCCGTTCCGTATCGTGGAAGATGCCGGCGGCGGCTTCGTGCTCGGCGCTGTCTTCGGTACGGGCTTCCACACGATCAAGGGCGCGCGCAACTCGCCCGCTGGCCAGCGCTTCCGCGGTGCCATCTACAACGCCAAGATGCGTGCGCCGGTGCTCGCGGGCGGCTTCGCCGTCTGGGGCCTGCTGTTCTCGTCGTTCGACTGCTCGTTCGAGGCACTGCGACGAAAAGAAGATCCATGGAACTCGATCCTCGCCGGCGCGGCCACTGGTGGCGCGCTCGCGATCCGCGCCGGCCCGCGCGTAGCCGCCCAGCAGGCGCTGATCGGTGGCGTGCTGCTCGGTGCGATCGAAGGTGTCGGCATCATGGTCAACGAGTACTTCGCGTCGAACCCTGCCGTGCCCGAGGAGATGATGAACCCCGAGCTCGAGGAGCAGAAGCTCGCGCCGCCGTCGTTCTAAGGCGCCCACGGGCGTGACGGTTCAGCTTTGCGCCATGCACAGTTGGTTGCGAGCTGACCCCGTCCAAGACGCCCACGCGAACGCACGTGCCGGAAGGTCGTTTCGAAAGGAGCGGCTCGCTCGTCCATCGTCCCAGGTCCGTACCTCCACATCTTCTCCACCCACAACCTTGCACACAGGACCCAAGACATCGACGAGACCGAGTCGTGCGGCAGCCGCAGTCCAACGCCTCGCAATTGGCGAGTTGCTACCCGAACTGCGTGGCATCATGTGGATGCCACTCGGGCGCTGCCGCTTCTCCCGACCGCCACCCCCTCTCCCGCACTGCGTTCGCGCGGCGAGTGTGCGCGCAGCTCTCACGAGGTGCGCGCGTCGCTTCTTTTTTTTCTTTTTAGAGGATATTTTGCGTACTTGCTTTGCTTCTTCCTACATACACGAAAACATCTCCGATCCGTACCCTTCGTGCTCGCCCTCGTATTATCGCTGGGGCTCCATGGGTCTCGTATTCCCGTCGGAATTCCAAAACAGCGGAGATGGCGTTCGGCCCCACACCACGTCACACATATGGCTGGGCGTGTCTATGACCGGCTTAGAATATTCCGTCTCTTACAGTAGATCTCGCCGACAGCGCCCACTATAAAGTGATACACAGTACTGCCGCTGAGAGTGTCGAAGCCAGGCTTGGGTCTCGGTGGTGGCGGACCTGACGACAGGAAGCGTCGATGGGTCCCGCGAGCACGCCAAAGGCGGTTCCCATGATCGTCTCACCGCCTCACGCCGCGGCCGGACCGCCCTCCGTGAGCCGCGCGAGCGCCGCCTTTGCGTAGGCTACCGTTTGCTCGTCCGTGCAGCCGCCGTCGAGTAGCTCCGAGAGACGCGCGATCGCGGCCGCGCTCTTGGCCGTCGCCCGGATCGACGCGTCGCTCGCCACCAGCTGCGCCAGCGCGCGCGCGATGTGGCGCGTGAATTTCGTGCTGACCGACGGTGTGAGCAGCGGGAGCAGCAGCGGGATCGCGCCGGCGCGCGCGACGAGGACCTGGTTCTCCGTGTGGCGGTCCACGAGGTTCGCGAGCGCCAGCGGCCCGCTCTCGTCGGTACACTCGTCCTCCCGCGTCGGCCGCTGGAGGTGCTCGAGCAGAAAGGGCAATACGCCGCTCCCCATGGCCTTGTCTTGGGCCGCCGAGATCGAGGCCAGTGCGATCGCGACGGACGTGCGCTGGTCCGTCTCGACCGTTCGCATCAAACCGCACAGCGTATCCACGACACCGGCGGCGACCGCTAATCGCTCGGCCTCCTTGTCCTCCGCTACGAGCGCCGCGATCCACACGCACGGCGGGCCGACGCCGAACGGACCGATGGTCTCGAGCCACTCGATGGCCACGGCCAGCACGCCGCCGTCGATCGCCGTCTTGCGTAGCACCGGGTCGTCTTGCGTCGCAATGATGAGCGCCGTCTCGGCGCACACTTTGAGCCCGCCCGTGGCCGCCGGCAGCAGCGCCAGCACGGTGTCCACCGGGAACAGCTCGCTCAGAAGCCGACACGTGGTGTCGTCGGTCGCGAGTCGTACGGTGATCTGCAGCACGTCGGCCCGGATGCTGTCGTCGCTCGTGGACGCGATCAACGCCATGAGCGGCGCGACCAGGTCCGCTTTCCAGATCGCGTCCGCTGCGGCGGCCGAGGACGTGGCCATGAGCAGCCGCAGCAGCGTCGCGACGTTGGACATTGTGGCCTCGCGTGCCAGCAGCACGCGCAACCGTGGCAAAGCGGCGGGCGTGGTCAGGAACGCACGCTGCACGGCCGCGTGGTTGTCCACGAGGCTGCGCAGCGCGGTCAGCACGTCCACGAGTTGCTTTGCATCGTCGCAGTCGACTAGCGCGCCAACCAGCACGCCCACGGCGCCCGCTTCGAGCGCCTGCGTCTTGGCCGCAGCGTGGCGCTCCACGAGGTACGCAAATGGGATGGTCGCTACGGGCGTCTGCTGGCGCGCGTAGCTGCTTTGCATCGCGCGGACAAGCGCGTTGACGGCACCGGCGGCCACCGCGAGCGACTGGTTCGCCTCGCTGTTCGTGACAAGGTACTGGATCGACGACGCCGTGAGGTGGTCGTCATTCAGCGAACGCACGAGCAGCTGCAGCAGCTCACACTCCACGGCCGCCGGCTCGTGTGGCTCCGTACTATGGCCCAGCAGGTACGCGAGCGTGCGGCGTGCAGTCGCCTCGCCGCGCTCGGGCCCGCGACGCAGTAGCACGACGAGCACCAGCACGGCGTTGGCCTGCACAACCGCAACCCGGTTGGCTGCGTGGTCGTGGACCAGCGCGCCGAGCGCCGCAGCGGCGGCCTGCGCCTCGGCGTCGCCTCCAAATGCTAGTACGCGCACGAGCTCGGGGATAGCTTCCGCTTCGGCACACGCTTCCTGCGCGGCGGCGTCGCCGCTGGCCACGAGGCCCAGTGCTTGTGCTGCCTGTGCCTGGTGGAGCCCGTCCCTGGCTGTGCGCAGCACCTGCACGAGCCGGGCCAGCACGGGCGCGACCGCGCGCTTGGTGGCCACGTTCTTCTCAGCGAGGTGGCCCAGCGCCAGCGCGGCCGTGGACAACTCCGGGACACTGTTGCACTCGAGGAACATGCGCAGCAGCTTACCGACGGCGCCGGCCTCGACGAACGCCGCGTGTGTGACCGTGTCGCCGGTCGCGACGAGCGCGAGCACCATCTCGGCCACGCGGAACCGCTCGAGTCGTGAGCTCTCGGCCATCAGCCGCATGAGCACGGACGCACCGCCGGCATCCACAAAGACCGCACGTCTGGTCGCGTCTTTGTCGACCAGCCACGACAGCGTGGTCAGCGCGTGGAGCCGTGCATCTTCGGCGTCGGTGTGCGCGAGAAAGTGCAGCAGTGACTCGACGGCGCCGGCACTCATCGCCTCCTCGCGTACGGCTGCGTCTACGAGCAGCAGCCGGTTGAGCACGCGCACGGCAAGGAACCGCTCGCGGACGTGGCCGTCGCGCAGCACGCGTGTGAGCGCCGGGACGACGCCAGCGGCCGCGACCTCGGTGCGTGCGTCGGCGCTTTGGTCCATGAGCGGACAGAGTACGAACAGCACGGCGTTGCGGCCGCCGCTGCTGAGCAGCTCCACCAGCTCACCAAGGCCGAGCGTGGCGAGCACGTCCTTCTGCAGCGCGTGGTCGGCTCCGAGCAGCGCCATGAGCGCGAACGCGGCGCAGTGCTGGAGCGCGTCGTCACTCGTAGGTGATGCGAGGCGTTGCCGCAGCAGTGGCATGGCGCCAGCGGCCACGGCGGCGGCCTTGGCATGCGCGTCGCCCTCCCAGATGAAGGCGGAGAGCTCCTCGAGCGCGAGCAGCTCTTCCCAGGCTACGCCACTGGCTGGAGCATCACGGAGCGAAACCATGAGCGCGTGCATCGCGTCGCGCTCGCCGCCATCACGCGCGTCGAGACGGTGCCGCGCGGCCTCTGCAGCGAAGCGCGTGACCACGGCGAGTGCGTTGGCTGGTGACACAGCGTCGTCGTTGGCGTGGTCGACGTCCTCGTCGGCCACACGAGGTCCCAACGTCTCGGTCATGGCGTCCAACTCGCGCCGCTGCATCGCGTCCAACACGCGCTCGTTGCTGGTGAGGCGCACGAGCACAGTCTTGGCATGGGGTCGGTCGGCGACGACGCCCGCGTGCGCGATCCGCGCCAGCGGCACAATGGCTCGGGCGTTAAACGTCACGGCCTGGCCCTCGCGGTCCTCGTCCGTGAGCTCTCGCAGTGCCAACAGGGCCAGCGAGACCACGCTGTCCGTGGGCGACGCCAGCGCGGACACGAGCGGGGACACGATGCCAGCGGCCACGGCCACGGCCTGCGTGCTGACGTTCTCGTGGAGCAGCAGCAGCGTGGTCGCAGCGGCGACGCGCTGCACCAGTCGCGTGCCCGTGGCGAGCATTGCGCCCACCATCACCAGCGCGTCGGCCGCCGCGGTTTGTGCCGCCACGTCGCCGTGCACAAGCCGCCCCAGCGTCGCGACGAGTGCGACGGCCTCCTCCGAGTTGCCCGTCGTGCGCAGCGTCTCTCGCAGTTGCGCGACCAACGTGACGACTGCATCGGTGTCACCCTCGTGGGCGCGTACTAGCTGCTCAGCGCAACGGTCGATCGCGGTGTCCATGGAAGGCTGCCGGCCGAGAAGAGGAACAAGAGGAACAAGAGGAACAAGAGGAACAAGAGGAACAAGGCGGATGTGTCTTGAAGGCGAGCAAACAGTCAATGAGCTCACGTTAGAAAGTCGACGGGGGCTGATAGAAGAACGGGGAGGTGGACGAGAGCTTGGGCGAGGCGACATGGCTTTCATGGGTCCATTGCTGGGTGCGGTGAGGAGTGTGTGTAGGAGAACGTCGACATTGAATTTTGTTGACTTTTGTCGTCATAATAGAAGACCCTTTCATAAGCCAAACTGGAATAAATGTGATCTACTATAGATATATTACGTTGACGTCAACGGATCCGACACCAGGAGATTCGGAGATTTTTTGTGGCGGGCTGTCCGATGGCCAGCGCTCCTGACCACGTGGCCGCGTTGCGAGCACTGCAAATCTAGCCGCCTCGAGATCTCGTGTCTACGATTACAGGCTTCACCGCACAGAGACGCAGGCAGTCGTCCACGACCCCTTGCTGTCTCGGTGAGGGTCTGTCTGTGGCTTACCAGCACAGAGCGCCACATACGCCACAGGCGTCGTGCAGGGCCGACGACCGGCTCTCCTCGGCGAGACTCGCCAGCGCCGCAACGGTGTCCCATCGCGTTGGCTGGCGACACCGCCGGCACGCCATCCACCCATGCGACAGGCTCAAGCCGTCTCCGCAGTGCGCGTACGGAAATCGACCGACCCTGCGCGTGGTTGTCGCTCATGCGAAGCATCCGACCACGCGCGGTACCGCACCACTGAGCACGGTGGCTGCCTGCAAACCCTGCAGTCTTCTCGTGGTTTGTGTCACAGGGTGCAGCCGTGGGCGGCTCGGCAGTCGAGGACTCTCGCTGCTCGGCCATCGCCCGACGGGTCAGGGTGCGTGAGCGCACACGGGCCTCAAGGTTACATCAGTTCGGATCATACTGATAGCTTAATACACCACTTCATCGTCATACGTGCCGCCGCCCAGTCCGACGCCGACAAGCTCAACAAGCGGTGGCATCACGCCGGCCGCAACGAGCGCGGCATGCGACTTGTCGCGCATGGACAGGCGGTGAGAATTCAGAACACCCGCGACGAGCTGGTAGTCGCGGTCGACGGGCCGGGCGGTGGCCACGGCCGTGGCTGTCTGGCCGGTGTTGTTCACGAGGTTCGCTAGCGTCACGGCGACGTCAAGGCTCGGCGGACCGCGCGAGCCGGCCGTTGGCAACAGTCGCCGCTTGGTTGGCGGTGATGTTCTGGACGAACAACCGCAGCGCCCGCGCCGCGGCGGTAGGCTCGCCAGTTTCGGCGGTCGCGATGAGCGGGACCAGCGGCGAGACGGCGGTGGACGCCAACTCCTGATTGCGTCGAACAGCTCCGCCACGCAGCAGCAAGACGAGCCGAGCCGATGGAGAACCAGACCGCCGACGATCGTTGGCTTGTGCGCTGCGTGGCCCTCGGCAAGTGCGTGCAGTGCCCACGTGACCAGGACGACTTGGTCGTCGCCGTTCGCTGCGCGGAGGTCGATCAGCTGGACCAGGCGCTCAACGGTGTCGGCTTCCGTCCACGCTGCTTGCGGCAGCGCGTGCGTCCCTGCGTATGGTATCCAAGTGCTGGTGCTTGTTGCTGTGCAAGTTTGGAAGTGAGTATATTCAGTCGCCACAAGTCGTGTCCTAGTTCCTACTGCCGCGATGAAGACCCAAGGGCGCCTCG
>JAADXJ010000812.1:0-14247 GCA_023337735.1 Pythium biforme
AGCGATAGTGGTGTTGCGGCGGTGTCGAGCAGCAGTACGAGCGGCTCTCGCAGCGCGTCGTTCGATGTCGGCGGTGCCGGCGGTTTCGGTGCGTTCGAGACAGCAACGACATCGGTGGAGGAGACGATCACGTCGGAGACGACGACGACGGCGACGTCGGGTGATGAATCGAGCAGCTCTTGCAACGCGTCGTTGGAGGTGTCACCTGGCGGCTTCGGTTCGTTCGAGGCTGTGGGTCCGTCGAGCGGTTGTGATGTGTCTCTAAACGCGATGTTGGATATTTCCGCTGTGAATGTGAAGAGCGTTGCCGGCGTATCTTCCATAGCCGTGTCAGAAGCGAAGGCCGATGAGACTGAAAGTGGCGTCGTGAAACGAAGCGGTTCGTTTGTCGTGACATTGAATGGTGAGCAAGTGGTTGTCGAAGATTCTCTCGATGACGACGATTTCGACAAGATGCTCGACTCGACACCAGCTCCGCCTGTGGACGGCAGGCCCTTGGACGATGGAGAGGATTTCGACTATGACAAGGCCCTGCAACAGTCCCGAACAGGTAGCGGTTCGAGCGTCAAGTCGCGGAAGAGCCTTCTCGACTCGGACTTTGGTGACTACGAGAACATCTCGGTTTCGGACGTGGCCCAGGAAATCGACGAGATTCTCGGTGGTCCCTCGGGTGACGTCGACCCGAATCACACGTTCACGCTCGAAGAAGTGGACAACGCGTTGGACGAGACGTTCAAGTAGACAGACAGTCGGACAAAGGAGGAGTGATGAAAGAAGCAGCGACCGATAGACAAGGTCACGCAGCAGCAGCCGCAGCAGTACGTAGTGTCGCAATAGAGGTTCGTGCGCTTGGACGGACCTTGCGTGTGTTTCGGGTGTCACGTGGATGCATTTTCTGTGGGGGCATATATTAAACGTACGACGCCGTGTTGGAAGTCGCGGCGGCCACAATGTGGCCATTGGTCTCCATCGACTGGTACGCGTTACTACTACCGCTGTTGGCGCCGCCCGTCGCTGCCGTGGACCGCAGCGCCGTCGTCAATGTCGAGCCGTACGAACGCTGCACCGCCTACAAGACAGCACACAAGACCATGGAGACAACAAGTTCGTGAGAAGCCACCACCAGACTGTATCAGCCAGGTAAGGTGAGGTACGCACCTGGAACTGGTAGCCCGTGAGTGAGCCCGAGCCGACGCTGTGGTTGTCGTCGTTGAACGCGCTGTTGTTGCGGCCACGGAGCCCATAGTGTGGCGCGGCCGTGCTGCTACCGGGGGTGAGTCCGCTCAGGTGCGGCGGCAGCAGTAGCCCGGGCGTGGTGTTGCCACCACTGCCGCCGCCGCCAGTGGCGGTGTCCAACGCCGTGGCAGCAGCTGCCGCAGCGGTCGACTGCTTGCGCGTGAAGAAGAGCAGGAGCGAGCAGGGCACAAACTCGGTGAAGAAGTGCATGGCGAACTCGAACGCAACGTGGTGGACGCCCACGGGGCTGCGGTACTGGGTCTCTTCGGACGGCACGACGCCGGCGCCGAGACCGATCATGTACGAGGCCTTGACCACGAAGAGCACGCTCAGCAGCACGCACACGGCCGTGATGCGCCGCAACACGATCTGGCGCGGGGACACGCGCGGCGGCGACGCGCCTCCTCGTGCGGACGACGCCGGGAGATCAAAGAAAAAGTCCTCGTCGGGGCCTTGCTTGCGGAAGAACTGGATGAGCCGCGCGCTGTAGTAGAGCATGCCACAAAAGCCCACGAGGTAGATACTGCCCAGCAGCAGGTCGCAGGCGCGCCAGAAGGCGCCCGACGTCGAGGTCGCGGCGAGCAGCACGACAAAGACGACGTAGAGCAGCACGTTGAACGCGAAGAAGAGCCGGCGCGGCCACGGGTGGAACTTGCCCCAGCACGCGTAGCAGAGCTGCGCCCAAAAGAGCAGCACGAGGCCGTACATCGAGACGAAGAGCAGCGCCGGGAGCCAGAGGAACATGCTGAGCAGCCGCGAGTAGAGCGAGGCCGCCGGCGAGGTCTCCATGACGCGGAGCGTCGTGAGCTCCACGACAAGTGCGACCACACGGATCGACGAGGCCGCGAAGAGGAGTACAAAGAGCCGCTCGCGCATCTCAGCGCCAGTGGACACATCCCCTCCGCTTCCACCAGAGGACGAGGGGAGCGTGGAGGGCCCGGCGGTCGCGGACTGCGGGGTCGGGATCCCGCCGTACGAGTGGTGCTTGGGCGTCTGGTGGAGCTTGGGCTGGAGGGCGTTGGCGCCCACGGCGGAGGAGGACGGCGGAGGGGACGACGAGGAGGAGGAGTGGCCGTAGCGGAGCAGATAGAGCTCGCGGCCCGAGAGCACGCTGAGTAGGAGGAAGACGACGATCGTTGCGATCATGGCCACGCGGTTGAGCGGCGAGAGCGTGTCGAAGCCGCTGGTAGCATAGACGCTGTCGGGCGTGGTGGAGACGGACGTGTACGGAGGAGCAGAGGCGGACGCCTTCGCCGCCGCCGCCGCCGCCCAGAGGAGCAGTGCGGGCAGCGTTAGACCCATGCCTGTCGGGAAGTCAGTCGACAAGGAATCCTCCAACAAAGGTATCTATCGGCGCACGAGACCAACGGCGTGACGGGTCGGGTTTGGTTTGTTTAGACGCGCACCGTCACGACTCTCTGCGGTGGTGGTGGAAGCACTGGACGGGTCGGGTTTAGATCCTGGTTTGCTCAAACCCGTTTGGGGCAAGTGTGAGTAATGATCGATGCGCGCGTCACAGATTGGGTGTACTGTCCACGACAGAATAACCTGCCTCAGAGTCTGTCTTCGAAAAACGCTGCACAGCAAACCACTGGCGGCCGTTGGCTCGACTGTGACTGTTGGACGGGCGGGGACCGGTTCCCAACAAAACCAACAAACCAACAGCGCGGGTGCTTTCCCCTCACTCACTTCCGAACCGGCCTCCTTGGCGACAACGACCAACGTTGGCGCGCGTGCGTGTGCGCCCCTCCCGACTTTTTACCGACCGTATCGAGATGATAGGAACAACTTCTTTCCCCAGAAGATCGACGCTGATTACAACCGAAAGACCCGACGTTCTTGCCAGGACGTTGGTGATGGTTTGATCGATACGACCAACTTTCCAACAACTGTGTACGTGCGTGTGTATGCGTATGTATGGATTGCATTTGTATGTATGTGGGTGGCTGGGGATCCTGATGACAAAGACAACTTAGGACACCTTCCGAGAAGCTCTTTGCTCGTGTGGACTGCTTGTATTCATACTGCCTGAATCCCCCTTTGCCCACACACCGATTGTATTTGCATATCGAAAGCATTGATGAAAGAAAGGGACATGTGTCTTTGTTTGAGAGGAGGCCTCGCGTCTCTTCCTTGAAAACAGAACCACTTTCTGCTGCCTTCCAACTGAGCTTGAGATCCAACGTGTGACCATGAGGAGGTGATGATACAACCATTGCATAGTTCAACTGATACGGTGCCAACCTATGTTGATACGAATCCATCAAAAGTCTTTCGCTCCTATCTGATTCCTCATGAGCTTTATGTGTATACATGTGACAAGAGAGAGTGATGAATGGAATGAAGTGGGAATCTTTCTGAATGGGCCTCTCAAGCCAATTCACGTGTAGAGAACATCATCCAAGTTCATCCTTGCTCTGACTCTCTTTGTCGTGGACGTTCGAACGCGCGGGGGATTGTAATGATGATTTCAAAGACAATCCAACTCTGAAAGTTTACGTGTTGAAAGATCTCTATGAGCTTTTTAACCCTGACACAATCTCCGCGATCGTGTATTTGTGTGTGTGTATCTATCTGCATGTCGGCAACAATTCTTCCGAAGACTGTGCTTTGCCTTCAATCACATTACTTCTTCTCTAGTTGCCCAGAGAAAAGCTATCTGCGCGGGGGTGCTCGGTGTTCGGAGCGCTCTCTGGAGCGTTCAACGCATCTTGGGATCTACGGACGAACGACGCCCTCGCGCTACAAAACTAAATTCAATCTCCCAACTTTATGCAGTAGCAGCAGTAGCAATCAATAGCCCAGGAAATTTGTGGAAAATGGAATGCAATGTTCATCAACCTCATTCCAGTCTTCCGCTGTCATTCTTCTATCCTCTCAGGCCCAGCGCAGTGTGAGTATTCCTCGCAGGAGTCTCTGGAGGAGACGAACCCGTACCATCGCACAGCACTTGTGTCGAGAAAGCTATTGATGCGAGGCCCCTCGGTCTCCATCGACCGGCACGGTCAGTGTCATTTATCCTCCATGCTCACCGTGATTTTAGTTAAAACCAAAATCGAGTCCCACCGCCGCGTCTTACACAAGCCCGGCCGTTCGCGTGGTCGCAGCTGGCCCCAAAAGGAAATCCTGCACAACAAACGGTCTCTCAGTTCTCATTCCAGCAGTCATCACCTGCTACGGAGAACACCTCAGGCCACTGCAACGTCATCAAACGATGACAGCCTCGCAAATGGTATCGACCCCATCAACGAGGCGCTGTACGAGGCGATGGACAAGCCGACGTTGCCTTCAGAAGATGGCACGGTCTTTGTGTGCCGCGAGACAAGTAGGACGCGTTCACCGCGAGCGAAGACCCTAAACCATTGCTCAAGACCGGCTACCTCGAGTGGTGTGAGGCCACTGGCGAGATCCTCATCGTTGAGGTTGCTCCGTACGCAGCCCACGACACGCTGATCGCGGCGTTCATTCGGTCTTCCACGCCGACGAGCGTGCGCGACGCTGGCTGCGATGCCGAGGCGGGTCCTCCAACCACAACACCCCCACGCACGCACCCAATCTCGACTATACGACTTCTCCGCAGGCCCAACACTCGCATCGTGGACTGCAGTATCGAGCGCAGCACCAACGCGGTCATCGTGCGTCTGCCATGGAAGACAAGTTGGAACGCGTTGGCTGATGTGGAGGCGGGAGTGACAGTGGTTCCGGCACGCCTGGGCTAGCGGGGCATGGCAGCCGTTGGGGATGTATGTGCCCAGAAAGAATGTTCAACGTCGCCATGCTCGACGGAACGCCATGGTACTGCCAACTGGGAGTGGTTGTCTACCACCCACCCCATCGTGGCAGCGATAGACCTTGGCGACTAACGCTCTCGTTCTTGTGCTTTCTGGACCTGCATTACAGTGATACCCCCCCACACACAGGCTCTGATGTAACACCTCGGCAGGACCCACGTGCCACAACTGTCCCACAAAACCAAACGTTTCATTTCGGTGGTCTTCACCGACGAGGAGTTTTCACGCGTCCCGTGATGACAAGGGCTCTTTCTCGCGACACCGAGTTGAAGCCCATGACGCAATGCCTGCGGTTAGACCCACGTCACACGTCGAGACGTTAGACGCGAGCGCCATTTTAGACGATCGCCATGGCTCTCACGCGGGTCGAGGCGACGGCGGAAGGATGCGGTCGTGTCTTTTCGCGCTGCCACCGCAGTGGCCGTGGCGCGCACGAGTCACAACCCACGTTGGGCTCGCACGTGATGACCAAGAGGCCCTGAGCGACATCACCTAAACAAGTCGACACCCTCGATTTACTGCATGTGATTCCCCTGGTTTCGGTTCTACTATGAGTATCCAACCTTGGAATACGGACACGCGTTCGTCCATGATGTCATCACTTAGTCCACCTGTGGCAGCAGTGTGTCATCGCCATCAGCCCACTCCCTATTTCCTCCAATCACCTTCCTCCAGTCGGTGGCAAAGCAAGCCTTCTAACAAAAGCAAAACAGTGCCATGTCAATTCGAATGATTTTCGACCGCGCTCTATTGAGGGCACTTTCGACCGGAGAGCCACAGATTCCCAGGCCATTCAAAACGTGACCTCCTCGCTTGACTCCCTTCGGCTCCCCCCGGTGGTAGATCGCAATCCGCCGCACGCCGCACACCGCACACGTCGATCCCTTAGAAACCAACTTCACCATGGCGACCGAGCTCTGGGCTAGCTACAAGCAGTGGGCCGATGCCACGGAGTCGCAGTTCCTCGACTGGGTGGACCCGTCGGGCCAGTACAAAGTCTCGCCCATGGCCCAGTACCCGCTTGCGGACTTTGCGACCGTGTTCGCGATCTGTGTGGCCTACATCACGTTCGTGGTCTTCGGCACGCTCATCATGAAGTCGGGCGTGCCGGCCATCAAGACCAGCGCGCTGCAGTTCATCTACAACCCGCTCCAGGTCGTGGTCTGCGCCTACATGTGCGTCGAGGCCGGCATGCAGGCCTACCGCAACGGCTACTCGGCCACGCCGTGCAACCCGTTCAACGCCGAGAAGCCAGTCATGGGCAACGTGCTTTACCTCTTCTTCCTCTCCAAGGTGCTCGACTTTGCCGACACGTTCTTCATCATCGCCGGCAAGAAGTGGAACCAGCTCTCGTTCCTCCACGTGTACCACCACCTCACCATCTTCTTCGTACGTAGTTCTCGATCTCTCTTCATGCGACGTAGAGGTACTAACGATGGCTTGTATCTATTCTAGATCTACTACATGAACTTCCGTTGCGCGTACGACGGTGACATCTACGCAACGATCATCCTCAACGGCTTCATCCACACGATCATGTACATGTACTACTTCGTGAGCGCCCACACGCGCGACATTTGGTGGAAGAAGTACCTCACGGCCATGCAGCTGGTCCAGTTCCTCACCATGAACCTCCAGGGCTACTTCATGGTCTCGCGCACGTGCCCCGGCATGCCGCCCAAGATCCCGGTCATGTACCTCGTGTACATCCAGTCGCTCTTCTGGCTCTTCATGAACTTCTTCGTGCGCTCGTACTGCACCAAGCCACGCAAGTCGGCCAAGGCCGGCGACAAGAAGAAGGCCCAGTAAGCTTTCCCTCCGTTCTTTCGCAGACGGGTTTTCTGGCGCCTGTGGCTGCCACGTATGCTGTGTGGTGGTGTGCATGGCACGCCGCCGGCCACGGCGGGTGCCACGGCGTCGTGTCGTCTCCTGTAGTCTGTAGCACTACGCAGTAGCCTAGTTGATCGTGGCGGCCGTCGTCCACTGTAGCAGTGCGAATACACAACACCTACTAGTGCTGCTTCAATCGGAGCTCTCGGCTGGGTGATGGATGAGATGGCTTCATCTGCCAGTGTAGCCATGTGGGATCTCACCTCATGGATCTCACTCCCCGCAACGCCGTGGCGTCACGCACACATGGAAAGATTTGAACTTTGTCACGCAACTGCCACGTGCGACACGAGACGACACCCATCGTGACTCTGGGCCACAGTCCACTGCACGCCACACCACACGCGAGTGTGTACGGTGCTAAGAACGGTCTCACTTTGTACTAGATCCAGTAGATCCAGCGATGGCTGCCACGCGGCGTGGCCCACGCCATGGCAAAAGCCTGTGGCACGAGCGTTTGCGCATCTGCACGGGAGCAGCTGCCGACCGGTGAAATCAACGCTGCACTGCACTGTAGACAGTGTGGACAAGCCTGCAGAGACAGAGCCAGCCTTCCCGCCACCAAAGACGCCACCAAGCGGCACTTGGATTCACTCCGTGATGTCGTCTGCCAGACGATCCATCATCTCTCCTGAGTTATGGCGCTCCTCTTGCGCTTACCCTATCCCTTCAGCTCTGTTCGACCATCATTCCGTTTGCGACCATCGGCCAATTTGTTGCCAAACCGTATCCCTCTTGCCCGAATGACCAGCAGGAGGGATGACCGACCCTTCCCCCGAGTTACGCTTTCGCCAACGGGCGGCGGTCCCGACGTCAGGGAAAGCGTAACCTCAAGGTCCAACTCTCTCACTCGTTGGTCGGCCGGGCATCTCGCCTCGCCCCCGGTCTCTGCGCCTCTTGTTGGGACCCACTCGTGTTGTCCGTCGACGTCGCTCGCCCGCCCCGCCATTCGCGATTCTTCCAACACGAGCGAGTGGCTTTCGCTTCCATTCCTTGGCGGAACCAACGTTGGCGTGTCTACGGGCGTGTGTACCCCTACATCCACCCCGCGGCCACCGTACCCCCGCGTCTAAACTCCCCCACCATGGTCGAGCTGTTGGAGGACGTCGACGCCTCGGGCTTTGATGCCGCCATGCTCTTCCTCGATGAGTACGTCGATCCGCTCGTCTCCCCTTCGGCCGTGAGCGACCCGCTCGCTGCGCTCGCCCTCGCACCGCCCTCTTCCTCTTCCTCCCACGCCCACGGCGCCGACCTCACGGCGCACTTACTGGACGAACACGCGCTCTTCGCGACGCTCTTCCCGACGCCCATGCCCGTGGCACACCCGGTTCCCATCCCTGTCCACACGGCGGCGTCGGCCTCGCTCCACGGCTCGCCGCTGCGCATCGCGCCGCTCGCAGTTGACTATTTCCCGCTCGGTGTCGAGCTCGACCGCCCGGTCTTCTCCACGGTGCTCCACCCGATTACGGCGCAGACCTTCTCCCCGTCGGATATGCCCGTGGCCGTGGCGACGCTGCCAAACAACGTTGGCTCGCCGTCGGGCTCGACCCACTCGTCGTCCAGCGACTCGTTCTCCAGCGGCTCGTCGCAGCTCGTCACCAAGAAGCCCGCGAAGAAGCCCAAGCGCCCGCCGACCTACAACTCGAACAAGGCCCGCGAAGAGCGCCGTCAGGAGCTCATTTACCTGCGACGGAAGGTCGTGGAGATGGAGAACGACCTGAGCCGCATCCACGAGAAGAAAGCGCGCGGTGCGTCGACACCCACGGCGCGTGAAGCTGCCGACAGTTCCACTGCTGCGGGCCAGACCGGCGTGCTCCAGCGCAAGTGTGTCTGGGAAGAGATCGCGAGCCACCAGCTCGAAGAGCGGCGGCGCGCCGAGCGTGAGAACGAGCAGCTCAAGGTCGTGCTCGAGACACAGATCAAGATCGCCAAGTCGCTCGAGACGATCCTCAACAAGCGATCCACGCTCCGGGTACTTGTCACACTATTGGGATTTGCCCGCGGCGGGTCGATGCTCACTAACATGCTTGTTTTTGTATTGAATGACAAACAGGGACTCGAGGCCAGCGGACTGGGCAAACGCAAGCGTGTGTTTGCCAACTCGGCCGAAGTGTCGGACCAGGCCATCTTCGAGGAACTGCTGCTGCGCGTCGAAGGCTGCTACGTCGAAGTCGAGCGGCTCTTTGAGGGGCTGGGCATTGGCGCGTTGGAGTCGTCGTTCCGCGACGCGCGCATGCGCGACGGCGAGAACGGCATGTACCTCGAAGTGTTTGCGAACAACGTGCTGCCGTTCTCCGTGCATACGGCCGGCAAGGCCGCGTGGCAATATTTTGCGCACAACATCAACCATCTCCCATTCCGCCAGTACTACGAGCGCTCCCGAGAGGTATGTTCCCTGCCACCGGATCGACGGAAGAGTACCCCACACGTACTGATGCTGTGGGTGTGGATATGCAGAACATGGGAGTCACGGAAGACACGATTGTCGAAAACATTGGTCTCGAGTTACACGCGAACAACACCAAGGCGCTCTTCCGACTCAAGCAGGTGCTGCGGCGGTACGTGGAAGAAGACCGCGTCGTGATCGTCTGGACGTCGATCATTGACCCGATCGAGTTTGGCGACAAGCCGTTTGCCGGCTACTATTTCCGCGAGAGCGGCTACATGCTGCTCAAGAAGCCCACGACGTTTGACCCGTCGGACCACTGCGTGCTCAAGACGTGCTACGTGATCACCCCGGAATTCAGCAGCGGAAGTCCGTTGGGCGAGGGCGACGAGATCATTGGTGAGCTCACAGAGTTCGTGCTCAGCGGCACGGCCGCCAGTATCGCGGCCTCGCACCAAGTCATCGAGAACATGCTGCTCGCCGAGTCGCTCAAGAAACCCACCACCACTTCCTCCGGTCCCTCCGCCACGACCGCCACCACCACTTCCTCCGGTCCCTCCGCCACGACCCCCACCACGACTGCCTAGGACACTGGCGATTGGATTTTCCTCTATATTGTAATGTCAATAAGTAAGATTTAGTATGGACCACGACCCTTCAACATGGCCCTTTGCTCCCTCCACATTCCTTCGTTCGTAGCGTCGTCGCAGGAGCAGCAGGGAAGGCGACTAACGAGTAGAGCGACGCGGATCGTCCTCCATTCCCAAGCAGAAAGCGACATATTACCACAAAGGTAGAAGAATGAAGGCACGGTCGTTTCCGCCCTCGTGACTTGACGGCGCTCGACCACCGACATGTACAGTGTCATCCATCGCGGACGCCACCGAGTGGCTCACACAGGCGTTTTGAGTCCCCACCTCATATGATAATACTGCCTTCCTGTTATTTGTCGCCGTGCCTTCAAAATGCCCCGATGTATTTATAAACATGGCGGTTCCCGCTTGTTGGTCGGTGTGTTGGTTCTTCGGTGCGGTGGATGGACGTTGAAGGTCGAGGGGAGTTCCCCCACCCCTTTTTTCGTCTGCCGTCTCATCGGTTGATTAGACGAATGCCATGATGCCACCATTGGTGGGGCGCGCTGATTGGCTGTAGTGTGCCATCCAAACATCTGACGCCACTGGCCAGCCGAGACAAACGGGTTACCCCGTGGCGAGTGATGGTCCAGCCGCCGCCATGATGGAAGGGGTACGCTTTTCCGATGTTGCATAAAAAATACCCTATGTGAGATCAGAACGGCCGGCGCATACGGGATGCTCGCTTGGCGAAGCGGCACGCATGCTCTTCCTGATGACAGGGAACCACTGGAAGCGTTGCGCATGGATCGAATTGGCAGCACCTCTGTGTGGCTGCCTCGGGTGACTGCGGGTGCCACGGCGAGTGCCGAATAGAATACTCCAGGGCGCTGTCGTCCACGGGACACTTCGAGTCGGCTCGCACCGCAAACGCTGGGACAATAACCCTGGAAGGGACGGACGAGAGCGCGTCGTGTGGCCCGCTCGCATGATGCAAGGGCGGAACGGCAAGGCCGGGAACTGGATGAGGTGTACCCATATCATATTACGAATCCGTATCATCAATTTATACAGTGCCAACCGAGAGCCGATTGTGTCCATCGCCGACTTGTACGAGCTACACGCTGCGTACTACTGCTTGACGGCCGCATAGTACGCCTCCGGTTTACAGTTAACAGTGGTACTCACCGCCGGCGAGACGACGATGTGCACGGCCTCTTCCTCTTCGTCAGTGCGCAGCGCGACAGGCAGCGGGTGCGTGCTCGGGTGGAAGTACACGTAGACCCCAATCTGGACGCTGCAGATCACCAGTGCGCCGGCATTTGGCACAAAGATGAGCCAGTCGGTCACCAGCAGACTGTACGTGAGCCACGCCGTGCCGTTGAGCAGGTTCACGACGACAATGTTGATCGGGATGAACGCGCCCGAGCGGTGGCGAAACACTTGGGCGACGTTTTCAAACGGCGCTGCGAACAGCACAAAGATCACGACGTTGCCAATGTACCCCAGGATGTTGGTCACGGCTTCGCGGGACTGGCCCGTGTGACCGTAGTAACCCAGCGCAGCGTAGACTGTGACAATGACCACTGCGAGGCCAAAGCCGGCCAAGATCTTGTGCGCGTATGGTCTGTCGAGTGTGTAGCGGTAGTAGACCGAGATGTAGACGATCGCGACGAGCACATTCATACCGCTGTTGACTGCGAGCGGGAAGACGTCGCTGTTGAGGATGCCGTACGTGGCCCTGTACATAGAGTGCACCATCCCAGTGAGTGGAAAACGCGGGACATATCGAGCCAAGAGAGGTCTACGGTACCAGATCCAGCCGCAGGCAAACATGGCCGCGAGCGGCACGAGCGGCGTGACGCCCGTGGAGCGCTGCTTGAGGATCGTGCGCGTGTCCGGCGCGGGGCCGAGCAGCTGGATGAAGCCAGTGATGACCGAGATCACGCTGACGACGTCCACGAGCTGGGTCATGGTGAAGAGCACGCCAAAATCCAAGAATGGGCGACGACGAGAGCCGCAAGCCTTGTACGACAAGGACCGGTAGAGAGAGACACGCATGCGCGAGTGAACTGTGCAACGGCGCCAGCCAGTCAACGCGTGCCAAGTGTGGCGGGCAGACGTGTCAGTCTGGGCAAGCTCAACACGCGCACGCAATGGCGGACGGTGAGCAAAATTTGAGAGGCGTATACGGTCGGTTTCACAGAGCTCGTGATTATGCGAGCTGGGTTGAAGTTTGGCTCGTGGTATTGTATCTTCTGTGTGTCAAGTGCGCCAACGATCCATGACGCACGGTCTGTCCCCAGCACGGTCTGTCCCCAGCCCCGACGCTGCCCACATCCCGGTGCTCAAGCCGAACACCCTCGACGCGTCTGAGAGTTTTGAGGGACATAGGATACAGTAGGGAGGGCCTGCGTGACGTGGCAATAGGCCTCACAAAACAAAGCGAGATGCATCCCATCCCCTCTCGGACGAGCCGGGACTCCATTGGAGTCCTGCGCGCGTACGTACCGGAGTCACTCCAGAGCGAGCGTATGGATTGACGTGCTGCCTTTACTACTACCGGTACTCGTACTTCACAATGTGGGCGCCACGCCCTTCCGGCGCCACTTCGTTCTCCTGATGCTGTGCCTGCCAGCCACCCGCACGAACCCCCCCATGCGATATCCAATCGTGCCAAACGAAGCATCCAGTTACAGAGTAGCAGCATGCCCTCGCCTACACCTGCACGACGCCTTCCTGGGGCGACTTGACCGCGACGTACGCCTTGAGTGCGACGGCGTCCGCGTGGTTCGATCGCGAGCCTTCTACGTCCGGCGACGCCAGTGGCAGCGGCAGGTTGATCGGCGGGTGCGTGCTCGGGTGGAAGTACAAATAGACCGCGACCTGCATGCCGCTGATCACGATGGCGCCGACATTCGGCACAAAGATGAGCCAGTCGGTCACCAGCAGACTGTACGTGAGCCACGCCGTGCCGTTAAACAGGTTCGCAACGACAATGTTGATCGGGATGAACACGCCCGAGCGGTGGCGAAACACTTGGACGACGTTCTCAAACGGCGCCACGAAGAACACAAAGACCACGACGTTGCCAATGTAGCCGAGGATGTTGGTCACGCCCTTACGGGACTGGCCCGTGTGGCCGTAGTACCCGAGGATCGCGTAGATGATGACCGCAACGACCACGAGCCCAAAGCCCGCAAGGACCTTGTGGGCGTACGGCCGATCCAGCGTGTACCGGTAGTAGATGGCAATGTAGCACGTCGTGGCGACCACGACCATGGCGTTGGTGACCATGAGCGGGAAGATGTCGCTGGCCAGCAGCCCGTAGATGGACCTACGAGAACGGACATGTGAGACCTTCGAGTGATGTTGGAACGCTGGCAGTATCGGACATACCAGATCCAGCCGCACGAGAACATGGCGACCAGCGGCACGAGCGGCGTGACACCCGTGGAGCGGTCTCGGAGCATGCGGCGCGCGTCCGGCGCCGGCCCGAGCAGCAGGAGAAAGCCCGTGCACGTCGCGATGGCGCTGGAAATGTCGACCGCCAACGTCATGGGTGAGAGGAGTCTGACTGGGACGACTGGAAATTGAAAAGTGTGGGCCACGCGCGCGAGCCGCGAAGCAACACGCGACCCGTCATCAGTCGTCTCGTGGCGGCGAGGATTCGTTCGAAGATGGGCTCGCCCGGTGCGCTGGATCCACACAGCGCCTGTTCGAGTTCCAGTGCCTCCGGTATTGCACGCCCCCCCGCCTGTTCCATCTCCACCTAATGGCATATTCCAGCGCGTGGTGTGGTCAGGCGATTACGCGAGAGGATGGGGCAGTTCTCGGTGATTGCCCAACCAAATCCCACGACACGGCATCGGGATGCAGACGCAACCCCTGCGCTGTCTGTTACCAGGAGAACGATGGTCGGGGCATACCTAGCGCCGGTAGTAGGACTCGGGACAAACAGATTGTCTGAAGTGCTATGTTTGTAGTGGTATTAATACGTATAGCTTTGTACGTCGTAGAGAGCGACGAGCAGTCCAAGGATGACGCGAGGCGCCCTCAGCGCTAACAGAACGCTCGTGAAGCATGCCGTGGGCCAACAGCGGAGCGAGAAGATGGGCGTCCACACAGTGTCTCGGTCGGCTACGCCCTACTCGAATCGTGATTGCCTGTCGCACGGTTCCGCCGTGCACCAGCCTCCCAGCGATGACCGCCAAGGAGCTCATCTTCGGCGATGTACCCATATCAAATTAGCTTGACAAGATCATCCATTTATAGAACACACATGATGGGTGAATGCGGGTTACCCACCGCCTGACACGCGGACGATGCCTTCCTGGGGCGACTTGACCGCGACGTACGCCTTGACCACATC
>JAADXJ010000813.1:0-14196 GCA_023337735.1 Pythium biforme
CTACATGGTACTCGACGGGTGCCCACCGTGAATGACACCACTCCCCCGAGCAGTTCGTCTGCTTCGTCCACACCATCTCCAATCCTCATTCTCCATTTCATCATGTCGCCCACACGTTCTTGACTCTTCGTTCTTGTTCCTCCATGGGAATACTGTACAGCCGTGGTCCTCTCCCGTCGTGCTGGCTGCACCCGCAGGCCTGTTGCCGGACGCCACGGTGCATGGTCGGCTCGAAGCCGGCATCGTTTGCTTGAGCGTGGCAGGGATCCTAACGTTAGACAGCCGGCGCCTCCGCCATAGAGAACGCCAGCATCCACTGGCACGTAACCACGGGAAAGAGAGCGCCGGCTGCCTGTGCATCCTGGGACTGTCCTTCAGAAAGGAGAACGCGTCGGTTTCGCGATACCGTATTCGTTACCGTATATTCGTGCCCTACGCTTCAAGACCGCAACTTGGAAGCAAGTTTCCCTTCCCGAACGACAAGCAGGGAGAATGGAGACAGTACAGCCGGAGACCAACGGCGCTGCCACGTTGGTCGCGATGAGAGGCGTGCAGTACCTGCACGCGCGCTCGACAATTGCCTCTCGGCTCGTGTGTCCGCCGATCCACCCGGTGTAGCAAGACGCCGCCGACCGAGATCGAGGCCCGGTTCAACGAGTTCTTCCTCCACGCCAAACCTATCGAGCGACTGTACTGTTCTTGCGGGACCCCAAGTTGGGCCGTTGTTGGGGTCCCCAACAACGGCAACGGCCACGACATTCGCAATCCAGGACCGGGAGCCGCGGCACGAACTCGAGCTCGAGATTCGCCACTTCGAGAACGAGCTCAACGAGAGAACGACCTGATCCAGACGTACGCCGAGGTCGTGCGCAGCTGGGAAGGCAGGTCGCCTAGCTGGGTCCTCGATGTCGGTTCCAACGTCGTCCGCGTCGTTCAGAATCCGCTACAACCCGCGTGGTGTCAGTCGCCGCTGGCGCCATCGAGGTTAACTCCGCAAAGCCGGCAACGAAACCTAGAGCCTCGGCGCGTGGAAGGCGCCGCAGACAAGCACAACAACGCAGTCAATTGTGAGAACAAATGTCGCCGAGCCATATCGGACTGTCGGGCGCGCGTTCCAGTAGCTACAGGCCCTGCTCGATGCGCGACGTGAGCCATTCACTGGGGCTCCAGACGGGCACATCGTCACAGTGGCACCAGGCGGACTTGTTCGATCTCGGCTTGTCACTTTGTCATCATGGCCCCGTTGCGAGCTCCAAGTTGTCGGACGAAGATGAACAAGATGCATGGCGTCCCTCGCTTTATGGACACTGGCGCGTTGACCAAGGACGAGTGGATCATGAGCGTTGCACTCCCATGCTCAGGGCGGGCTATTTTTGAGGAAGGATTACGCCGCGGGCTCGTGGGCTTTCGACGGTAGTCTTCCTTCCTGACTCAACAGTTCGAGGGTCTCGAAATAGTCGACTTTCATGAAGTGGGCACAACGGCGCCATCGCTGCCGCACATCTGTGCGACGCTGTGGTGAGTCCAAAGGCGCGGCGTTTGCCCACTGAGGCTTCGCGCACCTTTGCGACCTCTACACTCGACCTCGCAAGGCGCCAGATGCAGGGCAAGGTCTCTCCGAATGTCTCGGTGATCCCAGCGCCGCCGAAGGGCACCCTCGGCGGCCGCCCCGTCTATCATCCGGGCAAGATCGACATCTGGATGCTCGGCGTGTCGACCGTGCTCGGCGGCCAGTACTTTGGCTGGAACATCGGGCTCATCGGTGGCGTCTACAGCTTCATCATTGGCACTGTGATCGTCACGCTCGCGTACATCGTGTTCTCGTGGTCCATGTCCGAGGCCTCTGGTGCGTTGCCCTTTGCCGGTGGCGCCTACGGTCTCGCGCGGTGCACGCTCGGCTTTTACCCGGCGTTTCTCGTCGGCTGCTTCCAGATCCTGCAGTACATTTTCTCGGTCTCGATCGCGATCGTACTGCTCATCCCCATGATCATCACCATGGCGCCACAACTGGCTTCCTACGCGCCGTTGCTCATGGCCGTGTGCTACGCCGTGACGCTCGTCGTCCAGATCCGCGGCGGCCGCATCTTTTGGGGCATTTGCTGGTGCTTTGGCACGTTTGGCGTCGGCGCGATCCTCTTGTACGCGATCGGCAACCTCGGAAGCGTCGAGTTCCAGACCAACGCTGTGCCGTTTCCAGCGGTGCAGTACATCAACGGCGTGCGCGGGTTCTTCGAGGGCATGCCCTTTGCGAGCTGGTTCTTCATGGGCATCGAGGCGCTCAACCTTGCGAGTAGCGACGTGCACGAGCCCAAGACCACGATCCCAAGAGCACAGCTCGCGTGCATGGCCTCGATGCTTGTGACCTCGATGTCTGTGTTCTTTGTGTCAATCTCGCTACCGTCGCCTGGTGGTATTTTCGCGATGATCGGCACGCTCGCGCCGCTCGGCAACGGCTTCTCGCGCGTGCTCAAGGTCTCGGAAGCCGGTGCGACGTGGATCACGCTCGTGCCAACGTACGGCGTCGCGTTCGGCTTCATGTGGGCGTACGCGCGTCTCATCAAGTCGATGGCGAGCTCCAAGCTGCTGCCGCCCGTGCTGGCCAAGACGAACCGGTACGGCACACCGTGGCTTGCACATGTCATCGGTTCGGTCATCGGCTACGCGGCGTGCCTCGCGATGACCTTTTTCCCAATCGTGATCTATTTCATCTTCCCGATCACCATGGCCTTCTCGTTCCTCTCGTACATGGGCCAGTGCCTCGCGTACATCTCGCTGCGGCTCAACTTCCCCGTCATGAAGCAAAGCACGACCAAGTCGCCCTTTGGCGTGACCGGCGCCGTGTACTCGCTCTGTGTCTGGGTCGTGTGCCTCGTTGGTGTGCTGCTCAACGGTCGCGTGATTCTCGTCATTGGGCCGCTCACGGTCGTCATGACGGTCTACTACTGGGTCGTCGCGCGCAAGCGGCAGACATTCTCGGACGAAGAGAACAAGATCCTGCTCACGGCCCATGTGAGCCGTTTCAACGCGCAGAAGCGCAAGATCAAGCCGCGGGCCAAGCCCGGCGCTGTGGACCGCAAGTCGGCGCCGGACCAGAACTCGGTGCCGAGCCAGCGCCACAGCATCGAGCGCCACAGCGCGCGCGGCAGCGGTGGCCCCACGGGCAACCACTACAGCGTCATCCCGGAGCACCAGCTGCCCGACATGACCATGGTGATCCACGCCGCCAACGCCAAGCAACCGGTCGGTGCGGCTGCCGGAGGCGGCGGCGGTATGTCGGGGCGCACAACCGCCAGCACGTCCCCCCTGCTGACGTGAGGAAAGCACCAGGAAAGGAAAGGTAACAAACAGCTCGGTTTACCACAGGCGGTGGTCGCCGATATTCAACTCCCACCAATTTATATACAGCCATTGATTACACTCAGACTGCTTGGGTCGAGCGCCCATGCGCCGTTGGCGAAGCTTGAAGGATTTCACGGGCGCCACGTGAGACTCGGAAGTGGGTCACGAGCACTTTCCAGTTGCCCGTGATCATAATAATTGGTCGTGATATTGGTGTTTCGTACATCTCTATCGCTCTTCTTTTCTCGCTGTTCGCCAAGAGCTCTGCCTC
Source organism: Pythium biforme (assembly GCA_023337735.1). Lineage (NCBI taxonomy): Eukaryota > Oomycota > Peronosporomycetes > Pythiales > Pythiaceae > Pythium > Pythium biforme. Next base: position 3,611 of record JAADXJ010000813.1, read on the forward strand.
TTGATAATATGTGCATGTCATTTGTCACTCGGGTCCATGACAAGTGTCGAACGCCGCGCGGGCTCGTCGGTATCGTACAAGAACGGCGCCTCGGTGTTGCGCTGCGCGCACACTTCGCCAAAGTTTTGCCAGCAGCCGAGGTCGTACGGGTTGTGGAACTCGTCCATGGGCGTCTTGAGGTACGGGTACTTGTCCTTGTTGAACACTTCGTTGGTCGTGAGGTTGTTTCGCACGTTGCGCAGCTGCAGCACGAGCAAAATGAGCGTCGGGACGCCAAACAGCAGCGCGCAGAACAGCAACACGCAGTGCACGAGCCGCAGCAAAAGCGGGGACAGCGTTGTGGCCTCGCTTGCGCCCGAACCGGACGAAAAGAGAGGTCCCCATGGGTGCCCAAAGGTACTGCCGGTGCCGTCGACCGCGCGCGTCGGGTAGAGCGGTAGTTGGCCAATGAGAATAGCAAACGAGACGCCGCCAATGAGCGCGCAGAACGCAATGAGACTCGCGAGGAAAAACAGGAACCCGCGGTGGTTGCCGATGCCGATGCAGTTGTTGATCCACGGGCAGTGGTGGTCGAAACGATACACGCAGCGCCGGCAGGACGAGCAATGCTTGGAGCGCAGCGGTTTGAGCGTGACGCACGTCGGGCACGGCACCGACGTACACTCGAGCGCGAGTAGCTCGTACGCCGGCTGGGTCGACTTTGGCACGTACCCAGGGTCCTTGAGCCACACGTACGTGTACATCGCACACACAACGACACACGCCGCAACCGAGATCATGGACCAGGTCGCGGCATGGTGTGGAATGCACGGCACGCCGTACTGCAGCGAAAGCGACTCTGCGAGCAGTACGGCGAGCCAGAAAAAGCCCACGGCGCCGCCGTTGCGCGAGAGCCGCGCGACGAGTCGGTCGGATGCGCCGGCCTTGAGCGCGCTGACAGTCTCAAAGTGGCCTCCCTGGCGCGCGATAGCGAGCGCGACTCGGCCTTGCTTGTCCTCGACGTGGAGCGGCGCGCCCTCGACGACGAGCTGCTTCGCGAGGAACGCGTCGCCTAATGCGCTCGCGATCATGAGCGCCGTGTGGCGCTCGGCGTCGCAAATGTGTTGGTCGGCGCCGTGGCCCACGAGCAGCATCGCCGTGTACTGGAAGCCTTCGAACACGGCCCAGTGGAGCGCCGTCGCGCCACGTGCGTCGGTCTCGTTCACGTCGGCGCCGCGACTGATGAGCAAGCTCACAACGCCGGCGTTGCCTGTGCTGGCCGCGTAATGGAGCGCCGTCATGCCCGACGAGTTGCGCGCCTCGAGCGACGCGCCGTGGTCGATCAGCACGCGCGCCGTCGCGACCGACGCACTGAGCATGAGCGGCGTCGCGCGGTGCTTCGAGTCGCCGCAGGTCGAGTCAAGCACGCCCTGGAACGTCTTGTGGTTGTCGCCTTCGAGCTTGCAGTACGTCTGAGCTACCGACACGAGCAGCTCCACGAGCAGCGGGTGGTCGTACAGCACGGCCAAGTGGAGCGCGTTCATCTGGTGGCGCGGCTCGTGGGTCGTGAGCACGCGCGCCACGGCGTCGCGCAGCAGCTTCTTGTGGTCACTGGAACCTGCGACGCGCGCGCGCGCCTCGACCTTGCGCACGACGAGCTCGAGCGCGGCTTTGGCCTGCACAAAGTCGCCCTTGACGCACGCCGAGCAGACGATCTTGGCCGGCGACGCGAAATACGCCGACGACGACGTCGACGACCCGCGTTGCACGGGTCCGGAACTGTCTCCGTCGTCCTCGGGACCGTATGGGTCGTCGTCGTCGCCAAAATCCAGCATCTCGTCTTCCTCCTCTTCCTCGTCGTCTTCCAGGCGGAACACGTCGCTACCGTCGTCGCGCACGCCTCCATTGCCTCTCATTCCTGCTCTGTCGCTTGCACCGGCCAGCAATGTACCCAAGTTGCCTCTTCGGCGCGTCGATGACCGTGAGCTACTGCTGTGCGCGCTGGCAGCCGCGTCGGTGGCAGCCGCGTGTAACGCCCGCGTGGGCGAGCTGTAGCGCGCGGCCGTGGGCGAGTCGTAGCCTTGCAGCGAGTGGCGCACCGAGGGCGAGCGCGGGGACGCGACCTCGCGGCCCAGCCGCCGCGGCGACGCGCGGATCAGCGGTGTGAGCTCGGTCGGGCCGGCGTGGCTCATTTTGCAGGGTGTATCTGTCTGTCTCTGGTCGGTGGATGGAGATGTGGTCTTCTGAAGACACGGGGAGTTTCCGCGTTGAACGACGCGGCGGACGAGGCGCTGAGGACACAGACGAACGAAGAGCGTGGGGAAATGGCGGCGAGCGAATGGAGATCTGTGGGAGACCGAGCGGAGCAGCTGCGCTCCTCCTCCTTCGCCGCTCGGGGAGAGCTATTGACGGCAGCTCCGACTGCCGGCGGTGCGAGGTGTGAGTGTGTGTATGTATGGGCCCACGATCCCATCTCCCCCACAGCCACTTCGACTGCTCCTATATAGTGTGGTTCACATCAGATTACACTAAATCGTGTAAACCACGTCGGTTTCGGGCTACTATGACCGGTTTGTGGTAGAAGATATCGATATGAAACCGGTAATCGGCCGATACCGGCACAGGACGCGAAACGTGACAGCTGACGACCGCAAGAGGAAAGCGAGGAGCTCATTTCGGGAGATTCCCCCCTCACGAACGAAGACATCAACGATGGCGACGCCGGCGCAGAAGACGCAAGACAAGGCCGTGTGGGACGACGCGACGCAGACGTTCCACGGCGGCCAGGACTGGAAGTTCCTCTCGAACTTCACGGAGGACTTTAGCGTGACGACCAACGGCCTCGGCACCCCGGCCAAGGCGCTTGCGGCGGCGACCGCGGCCATGCACACGGTCCACCACTACCCGCCGGCCGACTTCCAACCGGCGATCAGCCACTTGGCCGAGTTCCTCTGGCGCGACCAGTGGCAACAGCACCTGCCGCTGCTGCTCATGGGCAACGGCGCGAGCGAGCTCATCGACCTCGTGATCCGTAGCGTCCAGCCCGGCGGCTGGCGCCCCGGCGGCACTCTCACCCAGTACAAGGAGTACGAGCGCTCGAGCAAGGCCGACGGCCGCGAAACGCTCACGTGGGACGACAAGAGCGCCGCGCTTACGTGCCTCGTGAACCCGACGAACCCGACGGGCGACTACATGGACGTCGAGGCCATGAAGGCCTACATCGAGGCCTACTGCCCGGACAACCACACGATCATCGTGGACGAGAGCATGCAGCCGTGGGTCGGCCCGCACTGGCGCGATGACTCGCTTATCCACCAGCGCGAGTGGGTCGAGCAGCTCAGCAAGACCCGCAAGATCGACGTCTGGGTCATGACGAGCTGGACGAAGATCTGGTCGTGCACGGGCCTGCGCATCGGCAGCGTCGTCGCGCCCACGGCTGCGCACGCCGCCAAGATCAAGCAGAAGCAAGTGCCGTGGTCGGTCAACTCGATGGCGCTCGTGTTCGTGTCCGAGGTCGTCAAAGACACGGAGTACATGGAGAAGACGTGGGAGGTCACGCCCAAGTGGCGCGCCAACCTCGTGGACCAGCTCGCGCAGCGCTTCCCTGCCTGGGAGGTCTTTGGCAAGCCGTACCTCTCGTGGATTTGGGTCGACACCAAGTCGGCCGAGCTCTCGGAAAAGGCCTGCGCGCTTGCCAAGCAGCACGGTGTGCCTGTGCGCTCGGGCAAGCCCGGCTACGAGCTCCCGACGTTTGTGCGCATCGCCGTGCGCAACCCGGAGCAGACCAACGTGCTGCTCCAGGCCTGGGCTTCGCTCTAGACGAACAAGTCGACTTCCTCCCACGTACGTGATGGGATCCGAATCGATCCCATCGTCTCTCCCTTCCATATAGAAACTCCCTCGTCCTACTAGAAACAAGAGAAAACACCCACTTGCATGTCCACCACGGATGCATGCGCGCGTATTTGACGCGACGACACGACACGACAACCGATCCGGCCTTCGCATCGACTCTTGTGCCTGCTTGGTCCGCGCTCGATACTACCTACGTGTAGCACATCGTCAATATACTTCGCACTACCGATTGAAACGAAAGCGCAAGTATGATTGTGTATGTTGTTGGGTCATTCTACCAGACGTAGCTCATTCGCGCTCGGGCGCCATGCGGTGGTCGAGCCGCTTAAACTTGCCCTCCCAGCCGCGCACGACGTCGGCGTACTTCTCGATCAGGTCGTTCTTCTCATTGAGCTCGTTCTCCAAATGGAGAATCTCGAGTTCGAGGTCGTGGCGCGGCTCGCCTTCGTGGGTCGGAACGTCGTGGCAAGTGCCGTTGTTGGCGTCGCGCAAGAACAGCAGCTCGATCTGCTTGGCGTGGAGGAAGAACTCTTCGAGTCGCGCCTCGATCTCGGCCATGTCGGCGGCGTCTTGCTGCACCGGGTTGAACCGGCAGTGCGGCGGGTACTGGATCGGCGGGCACACAAGCGAGAGGCACTTGGCGAACGCCGCGTTCATCTCCGACAGGCACTGCTCGCCGCCAGCGGACGAACCGGCGGCCGAGGCTGATGAGGAAGCGTGCGCCCCGTCTGACGCGTGTGGCGTCGAGCCGTTCATCTGCGGCGCAGCAGCACCGACGGCGGCGCCGTTGGCCTCAGGTAGTGTCGCCTCCATTGCTCCCTTGTTCTGTGCTTCTTGCTGTTGGGAAGGGGAATTTTCTCGTGTTGCGGTATTTTACGCATTGTTAACGTGTATATCCAGAAAGAATACCGTATTGCTTCCCACGGAGGATACCAGAATGTCGTGGACACGCTGCTCGCCGTGGGCGCGCGTGTCGATCCTGCCGACCACTACGGCAGGATGACGCTTTCGCACGCGTCTCCACAAGGGCACAACCCCATCGTCCGTGCGCTGCTCGCGGGCGGCTCTAATAACGTGAAGCATACAGCACTGCGCGGATTGACGCCGCTTAGTATCGTCGCGAACCGTCAAGGACGCGTCGCCGTCGTGGAGACGCTGCTGGGGCAAGTCACAAGGATGCGGCTGGCTTGATGCAGTCCAAGAAGGTCATGACGGAGTTGCGGAGACGCTAATGTTGCTCGCGGCTGGTGCAGTCATGAGCCGCATCAGCCGCCCAGATCGTATCTCGCGCTTGTCTATCGCCCACCAAAAGGCGACGTATCGATTGCTGCGCTTCAGCTGCGGCCGGGGACCGAGGCTAACTGTATGGTAAGCCACCGAAACACCACGTTCATCGCTGCGGTGAGCAAAGGCCACGCGTCGATTGTGAGATTGCTGCTCAAATCCGACGCGTCGATCGCCCACACCAATGCGCTTGGGAGTTTGGTAATGATGCGGGCGATCGCTCGCGGTCGTGCTGATGTCGTCGAGATCCTCCGCAGTGCTAGTGCCAATGTGAATCACGTGAATGCTGTTCAGGCGACGACGTTACTCTTGGCCGCACATCAGGGAAACATCGAAATCGTCATGCGCGCCTGCTCCGCTATGGAATAGAAAGTAATCACCAAGATCGCGATGGTTACACTGCGCTGCTTCGTGCCAGTGGTAACGACAACGTGCTCGTCGTGGAGGCATTGCTTGCTGCGTGCGCCAATGCCAACCACCGAAGAGGCCGCGGTATGCCGCAGCTGTTCTGCGCTGCGTATGTGGGTATCCCGCGAGTTGTCCACGCACTGATCATTGAAGGCGCCGAAGTGAACATTGTGAATGACGAAGGCTGTGCACCACTGATGGCCGCGTGCACATGTGGCTACATGGGCGTCGTCACGATACTGCTCACCGCTGGTGTTCGCGGAGACTCGGCGTTGCTGCTCGCGACTCGCCCTGCGAATCTGGAGGTTCTTCAGCAGCTGCTCAAATGTGGTGCAGATGTGAATCGCAAATATACACTGATACGTAGGCCATTGATGTGCGCTGCTGTTTGGACGCGCGAACGTGGTTGTCGAGCTGCTCACCGCGGGCGCCGAAGTTGGTATGGTGGATAACCGAGGCAACAGCGCGGAAGATCTCGTGGAGTCTCGGTAAGAAGTCGCACTCTTGGAGCGGCTGCGGAACTTGTACATTTGAAGGTTAGGACTAAACGCAGGTTTGTCTCCTACCTACTACTATTAGTAATTGTGCTCGCATTGCACACGAGACGGGATCGTAGAGATGCTTCTCGCCCATGGTGGAGATGTGGGTTCCGAGCAACGCGGTCGTTCTTTCCCATGCGGCTCAAGAACGACACGTTCGAAATGCTGGTGAAATGTGAGCGTGCACGCCGTCATATTCCCGGCATGAAAGGCCAATCCTGGTCTCAGGCAGCCAGTCCGCTATTGAACAGCGAGGGTGCGTGCTCAACTTGTGAGCCTCCTGCTTGAGGCATGCGCGTCGATCGTCCAAGTCGTCAGGATCTATTTCGGCTTCCCTCCCCCAACGAAATTCCCCAATTTCTATTATACAACGATTCATGAATCATGAATCGTTGTAGAATTTGTGGAATTTTATGAATCATGAATCCGTGTCGAAACATTGGGGAGGTCACGCCAGTATATAATATCAGCTCGTGTTGTCCAATACATGTCGAGCACCCTCGCGAGAACGGAAAGTTGGAAAGCTCAACCGCGAAGATGGAGGCTCGGTCACTACACGCTGCCGCCAGCGCCGATGCCAGCTCACGCACGACCCCGTTGATGATCGCCTGTGGACAAGGCTTCGTGGGCGTTGTTGAGGAGCTGCTGGCAGCAGGTGCAGAGCCCGACGCAGTAAACGCACACGGGGCGACCGCGCTCTCGTGCGCGGTCTCGCAAGGCCACGCGCGTGTCGTCGCCACGCTGCTCAAAGCCGGCGTGAACGTCCACGTGCCATCGCAGTACTCGCCACTGGGGCAGGCCTGCGAGCTCGGCAACGGGCGGATTGTCGAGCTGCTACTACGCGCGGGTGCCGACGCCAACCAGAAGCACCTCCCGGCGTTCGGTGGCATCTACACGGTACTCACTGTCGCGGCGCGACAGGGCCATCGCGCGATCGTGGCGATGCTACTCGCGTGTGGCGCAGAACTCGATCGGGCCGGGTTGCGAGGCCAGACGGCACTAGTGGTCGCCGCTGCATGTGGCCACGATGACGTCGTGGAGCTGCTTCTTGAGGCCGGTGCGGACCCGAACTATATGGACGTCGGATGCGACGCACCGCTGATAGGCGCTGCTCGGCTTGGGTGTATCGATACTGTCGCACTTCTTCTCGCCGCGGGCGCCGAAGTCGATCGCATCCCCGGTCCATGGTATCTGAATAAAACCGCGCTACTGTGTGCCAGCGAGGCCGGCCACGCCGCGACAGTCGAGGGGCTGCTAGCAGCGCGCGCGAACGTGAACCAATTGGGTCCGACCGGCGAGACAGCGTTGCACCTTGCCGCTCGGAACGGCCACGTACCAGTCATCAAGCTCCTCATCGCCGCAGGTATACTTCTAGGCCAAGGCGATCGCCATGGAACGACCGCGCTGCTGGCCGCTGCCAGCGGCGGCCACGTCGAGGTTGTAGAGACGGTCCTAGCGGCCGGCGCCGACGTTCAAGCCACTGATACGTTTGGCGACACGGCGCTGCATCGTGCCTCGTGGCGCAAATCCGTACGTATGATAGATGTGCTGTTGGCGTGTGGGGCCGACGTGGGCCACGTGACCAAACTGGGCTACACGGCCGTGAAGCTGGCGTCTTCCAACAGCCAGGAGCACATCGTGGAGCGACTCATCGTTGCCGGCGCGGACGCTCGCGGGCTTTAACGCCGCTGAGGGACAGACACATCCCTGACTGGTGTAACCGCGGCTTCGAGGCTACCGGTTCAGGAAATGGCCTTCAAAGCAGGGCTTCAAGTTGAGGTCCATCGAGCACAGAGCCTCCCGTATGTGCTCATCCCGTAATGCAGCGGGGGGGGTTCCATTCACCTCCACACCCTGTTCTTCCAGTGATGTGAAACTTTGTGACACCAGCCAGGTAAGTGCCAATGAGATAGCATCAATCAAAAAGCCCGTTCGTTACGGTAAGCTCGTGTATACGTTGAAACACAGCCACGCGTGTGGTAACAAGATTTACATAGCGCGAAGCAGCCGTAGAACCGCGACTCGCCGACTAGCCATCGCGAAATCATGCGCGCTTTTCCCTTCCTCATCGACCAAAATCTCGGTTGGCCCCGGCAGCGAGGAGCTCGGCAACCACTTTTTTGTGCCCGGATTGAGAAGCTCGCATCAACGGCGTACAGCCCTGCACATTTCTGTGGTTGACATCCACACCGCACGCGAGTAAACGCCGAACGATTTTCAAAAATCCGCGTCGGCACGCGGGCAGCAAGGGCGAATTTCCACGAGCGTCGCTGCAATTGGCGTCGACACCAGCGATAAGCAGTGTGGTCGCGACACCAACGAAGCCGAGGACGCACACAGCTAGCAAAGGTGTACAGCCATCGTCGTTCACGATGTTGACGTTCGCACGGGCAGCGATCAGTGACTGGACGACGCGCGTGTGTCCTCCGATGGCAGCACGATAAAGGGACGAGATTCCGCGATGTGATCTGTAGTTGACGCTGGCCCTGCCAGCCAGAAGCGCCTCCACGACGTCGACATTGCCGTTCCCACTAGCGAAAATCAGCGCAGTGTTGCTGTCTCGATCTTGGTGATCAACTGTGATATCAAAGTCGAGTAAGCGTTCGACGATCTCGATGCTTCCCTGACGAACGCCTAAAATCAACGTCGTCGCCAAATCCCTGTTCACGAAGTTGGCGCCGACGCGGATGAGGACCTCAAAGGCATCTACGTGACCGCGTTCGATCGCGCACATTAGCGCCGAGTTCCCGATGGCGTTAGTGTGGTCGATCATCGCTCCTGCTTTAAGCAGGAGTCGCACAATTGCGGCGTGGCCTTCGCGAGCCGCCGCCACCAACGCCGTCTCCAAGCGGTTGTTCACGCAATTGACGTCAGCTCCCGCGCGTAGAAGAAGCTCCACAATGTCTTTGTGTCCCTGTTGAGCGGCAGCAATCACTATCCGCACATCAGAAGGCATGTCAATCGCGTTCACATTTGCGCTCGCAGCGACCAGCATGTCCACAACTTGAATGTGGCCTTCGTGGATGGCGTGAAAGAGCGCGCTTTTGCCTTGGAGGTTTGGCGGGTCCACGTCTGCCCCCTGGACAAGACGCTTCATCACGAGCTGCACAAATCCTTGTTGCGACGCGATCGTCAGCGCCGTGTGTTGATCATCTAGACCAGCGCGGCGTAGCCGCACGTCCATTGGCAGTCGAATCACTCGATTTGTATCCCGTTGACGGCCCCGACTCTTAGAGTCGACGATTGCACCGGCAGCGATAAGCTTGTCCATGACCACGGTATTGCCCGTCAGACACCCGTGCATCAATGGTGTCCAGTCTTCACGATCAGCTCCATTCACATTTGCGTCTGCCGCCAGAAGAAGTTCCACACTCCCGACATACTCGCGCTGAACTGCCTTGATCAATGGCGACTCCCCATACCAGTTTCTGTGGTTCACATCTGCACCCGCCGTGACCAGCAGCTGGATAATATCGACACGACCGGTTTCGCAGGCAAGAAACAGCGCTGTGTTGTCGTTTCCGTCGGCTCGGCCGATCGAATCGGCGCCACCATCGCTCGCGAGCAACAGTTCCACGAGCGACGCGTTGCCACTGCGCACAGCAGAGCGCAACGGAGTCTCGAGATGCATGCTGACATGGTCCATGTTCGCACCCACGGCCACGAGCGCACGCGCGACGTCCAGGTGGCCGCCCAGGCACGCGTGCATGAACGATGAGAAACCTTCCATATCCGCGTGGTCGACGAGTTTGGGGTTCTGAGCGAGTAGCGTCTTGACGACGTCCGCGTGGCCGTTTCGCGCCGCAAACATCAGCGCGGTCTAGCCGTTAGTACTGACGGCACTGGTTTCGGCGCCCGCGCCCAGCAGCATCTCTACAAGATCAACAAACCCTTCGCGACTCGCGACCATCAATGCCGTCGCGCCGAATCGGTCCGCGCAGTCCACATTGGCGCCGGCCCGCAGCAGCTCGTGGGCTACGTCCCAGTGGCCGCTCCGCACGGCCTTGAGCAGCGCTATATCGGCGTTCTTATTCACTGCATCGACCACCGAACGGTCGCAATCGAGCGCCCTGGCGAGCGCCGCGGTGGTCTGATTTGACGTCGACGACGTGTAGCCATGTTTTCTTCTCCCCCGCATCATAGTTGAACCACATCAACAGTGTAGTCCACACTATTACTTGCATAGTGTAGACTACTTTGTTTTGGGTGTCACGTCCCAAAGCGGTTAACCTTCTAGGTTAACGGTGTCCGATCACAAACACGCCATGGAGTGCAATGGCGATGCGACGCGCACGGATCACGAAGTTCAGGTCGGCGTCCGCCTTCACCGGCCAGGAGCAGGGAGGCGAAAAACCCAACTTTCCTGAAATTGTGGGGGGCAAAAAAATGCTTCGGCTGGAATGGATATTTGGATATATTGCACCTACCCCTACGTATTTCAAGACGAGAGTGGTGTAAGAGCACATGCGAAATTGGGATCCAGCACACATTTTGGCTGCCTAGCACAGTACCCATATCAAC
>JAADXJ010000814.1:0-14185 GCA_023337735.1 Pythium biforme
CAGGGCGAGATCCTGTACGAAGGTTTCCTCACGAAACGCGGCCACGTGTTTACGAACTGGAAGATGCGATACTTTGTCCTGCGCGGGAACGTGCTCGAATATTTTGCCGGGGAAGACAAGTCGAAGCGGTATGGCAGCGTCGTGGTCGAGAAAGTCGCGCCGTGGTCGGGCGAGGCCCACGGCTTTATGTTTTACACGAGCAAGCAAGTCCCGTACTACGTGTACGCGTCCTCGGAGAACGAGCGTGCCAAGTGGCTTCGCGCACTCAAGGAGTTTTATGTCGAACCGGAGGACGTCACGTGCGAAGGATATCTCACTCGTCGCGGGCACTTGGTGCCCAGCCAGCGGCACGCGTACTATGTGCTCAACGGCACATCGCTGCGCCACTACGCGGACCAGCAGGCGTATCGTGATAACCAGTCGGCGATAGCAGACGTCGATATTCGGTCGGTGTCATTGTGGGATAACGAGCGGCATGGACTCATGTTTCAGACGGTCACGGGCAACGTGTTCTACGCGATTGCCGACTCGGTGGGCGAACAGCAGAAGTGGTTGGTGAGTGTGAAGAAGGCGACAGCCAATCTCCCCGAGCCGATATCGTGTTCTGGCTACCTCACGAAGCAAGGCCACAAGCGCAAGAGCTGGAAAAAGCGGTACTTTGTGCTGCGAGGCAACGCGGTCTCGTACTATACCGACTACGACACGGCCAATAGTCCGAAAGGGAAGGCGCTCGCTGACGTCGTGATTGAAGATGTGCAGCGTTGGGATGGCGAGCCCTTCGGCTTTATGTTTATGACGAGCGAGCAGATTCCGTACTATGTGTACGCCGACAACGAGCGGGAGCGATCCAAGTGGATGACTGCGCTGCGGAAGCTCACGTCCGTTGTGGAAGAGCCCGAGGTCGAGAAGAAGCGATGCTCCAACTGTGCTGCGGTTTTGACGGGATCGCGTTTCTGTGGTGCATGCGGACTCAACCTGCGTGGAACCTCTGTTGGGGAACGTGCGAATGGTGGGTCGATGAGCCGACTTGGGAGCGCGACCGGACGTAACACTGGTGCGACCGGAGCTACCATGGATAACAGCTTGGACCAAAACGACGATGGTGACCTCGACGATGATTACAGCGGAATTGACGAGCTCGAGGCGCTGTCTGAGGGGGCTCGTACGCTCTTGTTGGCCGTGATGCAAACCCCCGAAGGCGTCGATGTTGGCGGCGAGGCGTTTCCCTCTCGTTACACTGGTGTGGTTCGAGCGACAAACGGCAATACATCGACGCGCGAGATTCAACAACAACAACCACAACAACAGTCTCTCGACGATGACGACGATGAGGAAGACGTCGACCCACGCCAAGTTGTGGGTCTGGTGGATGATGAAGACGATGAAGAAGCAGAGTCGAAACGTCCGTCACCGATTGTCCCGCCGAAGAAATTGGCGTCACCGCCGCCTCCTGTACAGATCCCGCAGCGCTCGCCATCACCGTTTGACTCGGACGACCAGTCGGCTTCTCCCGTATCATCCGGTCCACCGTCACCACCCGCACCAAAAACGCGCGAGTCGCATCCGGCAGCAGCAGCTAAGACTCAAGACCGCGAATCAAAGGCTCAGCGGAACCAGCCGCCAGGCTCGAGCAATCGACTGAAGCCGAACTTCGCGATTGTCGAGAATACAGTTGTGAAGAATTCGAGCTTCACCTCGTTTGGCGGTGATTCGGACGAAGAAGAGAAATCAGAGCCCAAACCTGTGATCCCCGCCCCGGCGCCACTCTCGGATGGACGAGGCGTGATCATGGGTGGTATGGGAAGACGCAAGACCGTGGGTATGCTGGCGATGGAAGACAGCAGTGATGAAGAAGAAGAGCAGACGACACTACCCACAAGACCGCCCACTGAGACGTACGCGAATGAATCGAAGCAAGAGTATGAAGATGAAGAGTACACGACTGACGACAAGCCTCGTCGGAAGAGCTCGGCAGATTCCCTGGAATTGGATATGGGCGGTATCGCTATCTACGAGAAGCCGGAGCCGTTGCAAAAGCGGAAGTCGAACACACAACGCATGTCGCTCACGGACAATGGTGTGAAGAATGATCTCTACCACTTCATCGAGAAGGATCTGGACTTCACACCGCTATTCGTGCCGTCGGCGGAGTCCATCGTGCGCTGTCGGCTCTACAGCTCGATGGCGTATGCTAGCGCCACAAAAGTCATCGTGTTCGTGTCGGACTCTGGCCCTCTCGGTTTGTGGCGTCAGGACCCGACAGACCAAGCAACCACGGTGGACCACAAGTGGTCGATGGTGCGATACCTCAGCCGCGCCCAGGAGGAAGGTTTTGGCATCATCATGTGCAACCCGTACTCAAACAGCGCGGTGGTCTACGAAGCGGGCGGGTTTGAACGGACTGTACCCATTCCGAACTCTTCGAGTCCGCGAGACCACGTTCTCTTTGTCTGGGAGCACTACGTCGCCAAGTGCAAGGGACAAGTGTCTGTGATTGCGTTTGCCCGCGGTGGTGCACTCGTCAAGTCTGTGCTTGAAGTGCACGAGGAGAGTGCACGACAGAAGATTCATCGCATTGCCTTCATCGAGTCGAAGCACGAGATCGACCACAACGAGAGCCCTGGGGTGCTTGAATTGATTGGTCGGCGCTCGATCAACTGGGAAGCAAATGTCGAACCCCAAGGTGGTCAGATTGTGGACTCGCAAGCTCGTGTGGGGTGTGTTTGCTTGTCCATTGGATACATGCCGACGAACGCGCTCGAGCCTGAGAGCTTCCCAGCTACGCTTGAGAAATCCGAGGAACCAGCATTTGCTTTCATTAACGCGAACCCTGAGCGCTCTGGTATGACAGCCATTGTCCGATGGGTGCGCCAAGAGCTTCGCAGACGCCGACACGCATCAGTAGCTCCGCCAAGCCGTGCCCGTCGAAACTCAAACATCGTCGTGCTCGGTGAAGCTGAAGCGGAAGATCAGTCCAGTGACGTCTCTTCAGGTACTGGGACCAACAATGCTGACAACGAGCAGGCAACGACACCGCAGATCCCACCTCAGCAAAAGTACTACCTGCCAAAGACTAGTCCAAAGCCGAAGAGCTCGCCGTCTGGAGACAACCGACGCAACGCTCCGAACGGTGCCAACCAGATTAGCGTGGCGAACTTTGACCTCTTGCAGGTCGTCGGTCAAGGCGGATTTGGCAAGGTTTTCCTTGCGAAGAAACGTACAATGCCTGACCAAGGCGAATGCTACGCAATGAAGGTGTTGAAGAAGCAACATGTGATCTCGAGTGGCCTCGTGAACACGACCATGGCCGAGCGTCAAATTTTGACTGAAATCCGACACCCGTTCGTCGTGCGCCTTCACTACGCGTTCCAAGACGCGTCAAAGCTGTACCTGGTCATGGACTACCTCAGCGGTGGCTCTTTAGCGGCGCATATTCGACGTCGACGCAAATTCCCGGAAGATTGGGCGCGGTTCTATGGAGCAGAGGTTGCGGCAGCTATCGCTCACCTGCATAGCCTGAACATCATCTATCGCGATGCCAAGCTCGAGAATGTGCTACTGGATAACGAAGGCCATGTCCGTATCACCGACTTCGGATTGTCGAAGGTCGGCGTCTCGGACCTTGTTGGCGCCACGACATTTTGTGGCACCGCCGCGTACATCGCCCCAGAGCTGCTCAAGGGCCAGCCGTACGGCAAGGCTGCGGATTGGTGGTCGTTCGGTGTCTTGCTGTTCGAGATGATTGCTGGTAAGCCGCCGCACTACCACCGCAACCGCGACATTATGTTCCAGATGATCTTGAAGCAAGAGTGGGTGCGCTTCACGTCGGAGTTTTCCGACTCGGCAGTCTCGCTTATCCGAGGGGTACGTTTTCTCATGGACCTCATTTCCATTCACTTGCCAAACACTGACTATTCCTACCTGTTGTAAACAGCTACTCACGCGTGACCCGACGAAGCGACTGGGCAGCGGCCCGCGCGGAGCAGACGAGGTTTTGACGCACCCATTCTTTGAGTCTATCAGCTGGCCGGATCTCCTCGAGAAGCGTGTTCTGCCGCCATTTAACCCTGGTGTTGGCAGACTCGACACGCATTACGCGCCTCGCTTGAACAACCCAGAGATCACCAACCGTGACCGTGTCGGCAGCGTTGCTGGTGCGAACCGCGCGTACAACAATGACTTCGACGGTTTCAGCTTTGTCGGTCGACCATCCGTGTCATCGCGAGACGCTGCGTAAGCTGCACATCAGTATGCAGGATGTTTCATGAGGCTGCTTCGTGGCTGTCCCATCAAGCAATGAAGAGACGATGACCAGTGCGAGAACCAGTGGTGTTTAGAGATTTGCAGAGCTCGCTCGAAGAGGCTCACTGCACACGAGAAAAAAAGAAAAAAGAACAGGTAAATGGGAGAAAGTCGATTTGAATGTGTGCGCCTTCTGTGTGGGCCGGAAACGCTTTTTATGTACAGGTCGTGGTGAAGCATTTCATGGAGCAGTCGTAGAATACGTGCGACTTCGGTACGCCACTCCCGTCACAGTCGGCGGTCGCTTCGAACGGACCACGGCAGACCAAGGAGTGCATATCCGGTTCCGAGTTCACGGCGCACTTGAGCGCACCGCCGCGGCTCATCTGAAGCGCGATGTTGGAGTTCCCACAGCCGGTCGCTGTCAGCGGTGACGTTGCGCTCGACGCGCACGGTCCAGAGCACTGAACCAGGTACGTGCGTTCCGCATACTGGCACTTGCGCGTGACGATGGTCCATTTGGCTCGCACAGACGGAAGCTCGAGGATCTGGTTGGTCGTCACGACGTGGAAGCCCACGTATACGTCCGTGATAGAGTTGAAGAAACCAGAGCACACGGCCTGTAGCTCGAGCAACTCGCCAGGTTTCAGCACTACTTCCCGAGACCTTGCGTCCGCCCAGGGGATCCCACTTCCAGCGACGCGGATCTTGGCGCCGTTCGCGTGGACCGAGCAGCAGCCCGAGCACTGCGTGTACGTGAACGGCAGCGGCTCGCCGTAGAGCGAGCCGATGCGGCCTGACCCCGATGGACATTCCGGCGCGCCGATGAGCTTGGCGATCACAGGAATGTCGAACCCAGGCGACGCCACGACTACCGAAGCTATGTACGCGGTCAAGAGACTCGTCGCGAGCGTCTGCGGAATGGTGATGATCGTGTCGAGCCCGCGCACGAGCCCGAACGTGCCCGAGTCGCGAGTGGCCCCACTACCGTCGGCGTTGGCGATCCAGTAGTTGCGGCCTGTTGCTGGCGGGAACGCGTAGATGAGGTTTCCGTGGACCGTCGTCTGCGTCGCGCCGACGACCATGATGGCGCTGCTGTGCGCGACCCGGCGACCAACATGGTGGATCTGGTTCGACGACACGTTCGCGCGCCGCGAGAAGAGCTGGTGCGCGAGCACGGGCTGGCCCAGCGAGTTGCGCTGCGCTCCGACGCGCGCCAGCAACGCGACGCCCGACGAGCCGACGTACGAGACGTTGTTGTGGTGCACGCTCACAGTGTCGCTCTCGCCCGACACAACGACCGCGTTGCCGCCGATCTTCTCGAAGGTGCAAGACTCGACCGTGATGTTCGCGACCGTCTCCAGGAACACGGCGCCGACGCGTGCCATGGGCCACGTCATGTACCCTGGGATCCGCTCGTACACGTCGCTTGTGAGAAGCTGCGTGCCTGAGAACGTGAGCTGTCGGAAGACGAGGTTCGCCGCCGGCAACATCGAGGCGGTCTCTACCAGCAGGCTGCTCGCACGCTGCGCGGCCGTGTACACGTTCTCGCGGGATCCGCTCACGCGCACGAGCTGCCTAAGCAGTGGGATCTCGAGCGTGAGCGTCGCCATCGTCGCGGTCGTCGCGGTCGTTGCATCGAGCGGCATCACAAACAAGAACTTGGTCGACGGATCGAAATACCATTCGCCCGGCGCGTCCAGCTCTTCCAGCACATTCTCGACTCGGAACCGCGCGCTTCCAGCGGCCGCGCTCGTGGACAAATCGACTCCGCCGGAGAAGATCTCCTCGGTGAGCTGCGCGCCACCGGCGCCCAGTGTCATCTCGCCAGCGTCGGCATTCACGGACGCGATCCTGTACCGAAGGTTTGCCTGAGAATGGCTCGTGTTCGGCAAGAGTTCGATCTCGGCCAACGCCGGCTTCGTCCACTGCGCCACACGAGGGGAGAACGAGGCCTTGTTAAACGCCATGGTCTTTGGTTTGGCGGTCGCGACCGGCGTCGCGTACGAGCAGTCAAACTCCGAGAGGCTCGTGCCAACGTCTGACACCACACGGCAGTTTGGGAACCCGGCGCGCGGCAGCTGCACGTCGTTGACGTACAAGCTCGAGACGACCGTCGGGTTGTCGGGGGCCGTCGTCGCTGGCAGGAATGGCGTGAGATCGGCGCGGAAGATCGACGCCATGGGACCACCGCCACCGTCACTGCTCAGTGCCACGGTCTTGTGAAGCGTCCAGCTCGTGAGCTCTCCGGGCGCGATCCGCTTGGCGCCCGAGAGCACGACCGGCTCACAGCCGCGGCACGCGAGCGCGCAGATCTCGACGCAGTCGTCCTCCAGCGCGAGCTGCTTGCCAAACAAGTGTGAGAATTGGCGGTACAGCTCGGGCGCGTACGTCTTGCGCTCGAGGTGTGACCCACAAGCGGCCTGGCAGCCCGACACGCAGACGGCGACGGCGCCTGCGTAGCACGTGTGGCCACCGCCACTAGAGGCGCCGTCGCTCGGTCCGCCTGTGACGGCCTTGTCCACGCACACATTCCCGACGTCCATGTTGGGGATTGGCGCCGGCAGCGTCGGTGGCTCTACGAGGACGGCATTGCTCGTGCGGTTGACGTCCATCTCGAGGAACGGATCGAAGGGTCCCGTCCAGGCAGCTTGATCACCATTGCCGTTCCAGAGCTGCCGCGGCGGCGTCGCCACGTGGGATTTGTACGGGAATGGCTCGATCGACGTGAGCGACGTTTCCAGCGCGGCGTCGCAGAACGCCTGGTACGTCACGGGCGCGTCGGCCGTGGCGCCGCCGTCGGAAGCCGCAAACTCGAGCGTCTCGAGCAGCTCGTACCGGCCGCGTCGCAGGAACACATTGATGGGCGCCAGTGGTGAAGCAGCTTTGCGCGAGCGCACTTCGGTTTGGGCGCGCGCGAGCGTCTCGAACGGCTTGGCGAGCGAACCGTCATGTTGGGTGTCGCTGCCGGACGGCGAGACGAAGAGGTCGATCGAGGCGACAGCGGCGGTGGTCTCACGGAAGAGGAGGGAGACGATGAGTAAATGCAAAAGCAAGAGGCGCGTGGCGTTCATGGCGTGTGTGGGGGGAGATGAAGCAAGAAAGAGAACAAGTTGCCAGGACGACTGGTCGCGGATCCAGGGGGAGGCACAAAGGTACCTAATTGACCGGTGGTGTGAAACTGAAGTGGGAAGCCACTCGCATTGTTTTAGTTGGAGGTATGAAGAGGAAAGCTGCTGCACGGAAGCGGTCGATGGATCGTCGCGAGCTGGCGGCCGCCGGCGTTCGGTCGATCCACTGCGACGAGAGACGCTCCTTGACGTACGTGCTGCGAGACGGAAGCATGCGAGCGAGGGACGAGAGAGAGAAGGACGCACGACACATTCCACGAAACGGCGGGGGTCGTATGATGCCTCGTATTTTGGATCACACATCCACCGCCGTGTGGCCGCCTACTCTGGCGGGGCAGTGCGCGTGGCACACGATAGCTCGATGATGTCGCCAATCACGCGCAGCTTCTTCCGGCATCTAGCTTCCGCGGCTGCTTTCTTCTGGCGCACCTCGTTCTTCAAGGCCTCGTTCTTACGTGTGAGGTTCTCCTTGCGGCGCTGAAGGTCGATTCTTTTGCGCTCAAGACGACCCCTGCACTCCGCCATCTTCGCTTCCGCTTGGTGGCGGACCATCTCGATCTCCATGAGCTGCGCTTTCAACTTTTCGCACTGCTTGTCACGAGACTGGCGCTCTTCCTGGACCATCTTCAGTGCGTTCTCAAACCAAGCAACCGTAGCGGCCGGGCTGGGGTCGGCGGCACCAACAGTGAACCTTCCACAAACAACGCCACCATCTCTTCTTGTTCGTCGTGCTGTTCGTCTTCCGTCTTCTCGCTGTCGCCGTCGCCGTCGCGTGTCTCCTCGTCCGCGTGCTCGCCTTCGTCGGTCTTCGCGCGCTCGGGCGTGGGCGTGGGCGGCGTGCGCTTGGTCGTGTCCATGGTCGTTGGTGGTGATCGTGGTGAGAAGGTTTCCCTTTTGCTCCTTTCCGCTCGCTTTCCCCCCGCATTGTGCCGCCCCCGTTTGGTGGCTCGAGTGCTTGATGATGCGGGCCGGATGTTCGTTTGGTGGTTCTTGATTGGTTGAGAATCTGAATGGGACCGAATGATTGGTCAGAACGTGGCATTCGACGCATCGATGTTGAAGTTGGGGTTCCTCTCGAGATTGTATTCCCTGGCCCAACGCATCATGGAACGGATCTGTATGCAAAGGACACTTAAACTCAAGATAGCTGTTCGCGGACAAATGGACACGATCAATACTAAATACGACAGGGTTCCGTTTTGAGAGGTTGCAATACTGCTGGGAATACCGGATGTGCATGAACTGTCCATGCACACATGGCTGCCTTGGCTCGATCCGTTCCGCATACAAACACCACGTCAACCACCAATCCCATTCCAGCCCCGCTGACGACAGCGCTGACGAGCGTGTTGAAGAGCGTTTAGTCCAGTCGTTTGGTAGGGGGCGTTGGGAACCACCACCGCGTTTGCCACAACAAGCCCATGCGCCTGACCTTCCGATCTGGGTTCTTTCCCATGCTTGCACCTGCTCGATTCTCCCGTCGTCGCGTTCCCTGTCCTGTCCGCTTTCGCCTTGGTGTCGTTGCGCTTTGGGGTCTCGTCTTACCTCACCGGAAGCCTCTCTGCTTTTTCTTGCTGCCTCATTCCCTCTTTAGCTCGCTGCTTCGCTCCTTCGCTCCCTCGCTCCCTCGCCCCTCGCCTGCTCGCTTCTTCCATTCTCCTTACGAACCTCGCGATGGATGCCTCGATGGAACCGCACGACCAGCATGAACTCCCTGGTGCCACGACGATGAGCATGTCGACACCGCCAGTCAACATGCCTTCGACACGCCGGACGATGTCTGCGATTGAGCAGTTGAAGCGTGAGCGCCAATGGATGAAAGAAGAATTCGATGCCACGATGGCCGAAATCGCTGCCGCCCGCCACCGCGCGATGGAGCACAACAGGCTTTTCTTCGAGGCCGCGAAGAAGCAGATCGACGTCGAGCACGCTGCAGAGGTCGCGCAGATCAAGCGCGAGCGTGAGGCAGACGCCGCCTACGGTGCGCGTCGACAGCAAGCAGCCCTTGAGGCCCAGACGCTCAAGCAAGAGATCGCCGACCTGAAGCGACAGATCGCCGAAGAAGATGCAGCGTTCGAGCAGAAAGAAGCCGAACTGCTCGAGTTCATCTCCGGGAACTTGGCGGGTATCGTTGCGGCGCGGAAGAAGGAGTGAGCTCCCGGCTCGGTCCGTGCGTGACGGCGACTTTCGTATCTCTGGGCACTACAGCATCTTGTTTTCCCACCACAACTGACTTCCCTCGTACCAATCAATACATTCTTTTTCTCAGGTTTATAAGTCTGCGGACCGGTCTCTCTGGCTGATTCTCTTCGCTCTCTCGGACGCAAAGGCCACCACCTGCGACGCCTCTCGCGGCCGCTTAGCCTGCCACCGTAAACACATCCACGAAGAACAGAACGACAACTCAGTGGAAATATATATCGCGGGCTCAGGATTCAGGAGCAGAACCACGTTCGATATCTTGTTGTGCTTTGCTTGCTACGGGATCAGATACTCTGCAGCCATTGTCGATGAAGTCTCGTCTCCTCACTCGTCGTCCTGGGTCTTGGTGAGCGCGAGGATCGTGAAGCGCACTTCACCTTCGTCGCGCGCCATGAACTGCTGAATCACTTTGCACGCGTCCTAAGTCGAGACACTCTTGCTTTGTGAGGTCCATATATCTCAACAGGAAAATACGAGGGTCCACACGCACCTGCAGCAGCGTGTCAGTCGTGGACGCGCCATGGTTGATCGGGAACTTCTTATCACCGTCGAGCTCGTACAAGTGGCCGTCGACGCAGCTGAAGCAGACGAAATGCGTGTCGATCGGGTCGTCCACGTGCTCGAGTTGCTGTAAACAAAACCAATAATACCCCATCCACAACTGAGTTCAAATGGACTAAACGACGGCGGGTCTGCATAGGTCCACAAACCTCTGATTGACCGGCCTCCGCCGCGCTCCCGTGCGTATCTTCCAGCTTTAAAGATCCTCACCGACGTGTTAGCCCAGTGGGTAAGGAATAGGTTGGCGTTAGATATCGCGTACCTCGTCGTCCTTCTCCAGGTACTCGGCGATCTCGTCGGGTGTCTTGCCCACGGTCTCGCGGAAAAGCTTTGCAAGGTACGACGACTTGTCTACCAGGCAATCGTGTTAGTATCCACCTTCCTTTCGGATGCACACTACGCGCCACTGATAGAAAAACGCACCGAACGCGACGAGCGCGCGCATGTTGCCGATCGCGTGGAGCAGCCCGACGGTGCCGCAGGCGTTGCCCACGGTCTGCTTGGTGAAGTACACACTGGGCGAGACGACCTGCCCAGTGGCCTCAATTCGCGACGCCTGTTCTTTTTCAAAGGCCACGGCGTGCAATTTCTTGGGGAACAGCATGAGCACGCCAACCACGGGCTTGGGCACCATGTCGAGCGCCCACTCTTCCGTGCCCAGCACGTCGCAGAAGCTGAACGCACCCGTGGGGAAGCCGAGCTTCTCGACGTACGCGTTCATCACGACCGGGTTCGACTCCAGCGGGAACCACTTCTTGCCGCTGCTGCTCTCGCCGCCGCCGCTCATCGTTGGGTTGAAGATGAGAGGTTTCTTGGGGAATGGATCTCCTCGTAGTGACATCTTCCTCGTGAGAATGACCTCTAGAGCTTCTCGCATGGGTACACTTTGCTCAGAAGACCGTAGGTATGAAGCGCACGGGACCGCGCGGAACTTGTGTGTGCCGCTTTGAGCCGTCTTCAGCGGTAAGAGGACATCAACCGGCCTACTAGAAGCCGCTAGTATCTCCATGCACTGGTTATGTATTGGCGTTTAGACCATGCTGTGCTGCTTCTTGCGGATGATCGCGTTGATGAGCATGGCGACGATGCCCGTGACGACCGTGCTTATGGTCGAGGTATAAACTGCTGCGTCAAGCTCCGCTGCGTCTCAGTCGACGCGACCGATGCTGCCAACGCAGACTCCGGCAACGGCTCGAACGACAGCGGCGCGAGCTTGGCGTAGACGTCGCACCAAGATGTGCGAGATCGAGTTCAGTAAGCCGGCAAATCCATCGCCACGCCTTCGAAGCGTGTCTCAACCATGAAGACGGGCACCGAGATCAAGCTGGAAGCTGGTCGAAGGCAGCACGCTGGTTGCAGGCGATTCTCGTGCTATCCGAGCCCAATGACCCGCCGGTCGGTGCTCTGCTCGCTGTCGTGTCTGCGCTCCAACTGCGAAGCCATAGTCGCCAACGATCTGATGGACGTGCTGACAAACGCCAGTTTGGCTCGGACGACCAAGCATAGAACGCTTTTGGCCTCAACGGATCGGCGTTTCGTTCGTGCTCTTCGGCGCGCAACCCCAACTCGGAGGTCGTCGCCGAACGGGGTCGCCGAACGACGAGATAAAGAGCACATCGTAGACGCGTAGGGGCATGCTCGACGGGTTCGCTACCCGCATGTGTCTGGTCCCACTGGCAACGCTTCTGTGTTTTGCGAAAATTGAACTTGCGCTTCTCGTTCATTGGATGATGTTGCGAACGTCGAAGCTACATACACACCTGAGGGCTTTTTGTGATATCTCAGGTCGGGAAATCTGAGGTCTCAGCCCAACAGTCCATTTTGTGGAATACGCGGCGCGATCTCCACCAAGAAAAATGACCATGTACATACACTCCCTTCACTCCCGCGTGGCGCCTTTTCGATGTCTCGCAGCTCCGCGTGTCGCCCGCCGGCGTTGTGCAGACCTAGATACTACACTTGCCTTCTACTAGCACCAGGGCGCGATCAAGCAGACAAACGCGTCGAGAGTTACGCGTGTGTTTCGTGCAGGCCGCATGGAGACGGTGCACCCGACAACGGTGCCTTTTGTGATCGCTCGAGCCCAGCGGGAGCGCGTGCGACGTCCACCCGGACGGGTACAGCAGTGCCGTTGTTTTGTGAGCGGCGATGGCGTGGACCGCCACGTCTTTCTCCGGCACTGCGGCACTGGGGCACGTCGGTGAGCTGTGGGCTGTGGGCTGTGGAGTCGCGTCGTCCGCGGCGGTTCTCGACGCGCCAGCAGCCGCAGCAGCAACCGACCAACTGGCCGAGCTCGAGAAGCTGCTGGCTGGTTTCAAGTACGAGCTCGAGAATACGCTCTCGCCCGGCGCGTCGAACGCTCCATGTAGGTTTCTTGTCAATGACCATCAATGTGACCATGGCGAGCATGACCACGTTAGTCATGTTGTGCGTGATTGACTAACGTTTTCCTATTGCCCAAGTATAAAGACCATGAGGCAATCACGCGCGTCCAGCAGATCAGCTCACAGCCGAGGCCGGACAACATCTGCTCGTTCCAACTGGCGTCAGCCCTAAGCTACCAGCAGCAGCTCCGCATCATGCACAGAAGGAGACAGTGGGGACGTCTGGCTTTGGTTTGAATCTTGTGTTGACGCTCGCCTCGTTTTGTGGCCGCGCGACCCCTTCAGACCAACCAACACGGCCCTGCTCACGGCCGAGTTCGTCCCACGGCACGTCGACATCTTTTGCTTCGTCTCGCTGTACGTCGTGGACTTGTGCGCCGTCACACGCGTGTTCACTACCGATGTTTGCTTCACTCGGTCTGTGTGGCGTCGAGGCAATTGGCGATGAGCGCGAGCGCCTCGTCCAAGCAGCCGCGCGTGACCCTGCACGTGAAACACCACGGCCAGTGCGGGCGCCTCCTGGGTGATGTGGCCGTCACAGCCGTCATCGATCGTGTTGTCGCGGTCGTCGCCGCCCAAACAGATCTTCACGACGAACCATGTCCCATCTTGGTGCCGAACGCGACGCGGACCGACATATCGCTGTCTTCCACCACAAACAGCAGCGTCTTGCCGTCGTAGTGCGACCACTCGATAGAGCTCATTTAGTTCTTCGGCTGATTTCTCCAGAGGCAATTACTGTCCACGCGCCCGTTAATCACAGCGCCGCCCTCGTACTTCTCTGGCCGTCTGCCGTCCACATCAAGTTCATGAATGGGATGCTTACGACGAAGGCCGACGCCCGGGAAGAGATCCACGCGCGTGAGGTCGGACGGTGACGGCCTCGGCGAGGAACGCTGCTCTTCCATTGGTTCCGCCGAGAAAATCGGCTCTTCTTCACGCGCGCAGCACGTTGTGTGTAACGTTACCGATGCCTGAGAAACACAAACGCGGGTGAGCCGCTACATGACGCTCTCTCAGAAATCCTGGGGCTTCGGCACCAGAAAGCGCGTAAGAACTTTATATCTCAGTAGCTGATCGCTCAGCACAAACTGCACCACCGTGCGGATAAACTGCAGCGTCGGGTTCCTCCATCTCGGTCGACTTTGCGTACGTGGGCGTGGATGTCGCCGACGTAGACGACGGCGGCGCGAGCTTTGCGTAGAGCTGCTTCGTGCGGGCGTTGTGGGTGTTCTTCATGGTCTTTTGACGGTCGAGATTATCTCGCGGATGGTGGCGCTCTGCGGTTCGAGCCCATAATCCACGCTTGAGAAACTATATCGTGTCGCTAAAGTCGTTGTCGTCGAGCGAGATTGGTGAGGTGCGATGGGGAAGACGGCCTTGACGTTGGTATCGGTCGATCTGGCGCCAGTGGAGCCATGTTACGTCGAGGTTTTGAGGTTTGTTGGATTTGAAATTTGGGTGCATGTCACTCTCTCGAGTGTTGCATGGGTTGAGTCACTATTATGTGAATTGAAGTCAGGCGATGCAACTCAGTCTCAGGAGATTAATTCAATGAATTAAAGCACTCGGTCAACATCGGCGTCCTCAGTCTGTCTGTCTGTCTGTGGCGGGCGTGTGTGGTGCTCCCACTCCCGCCGTTGTACCCGCTCCGATTCAACGCAG
>JAADXJ010000815.1:0-14181 GCA_023337735.1 Pythium biforme
CGTCCCTAGAATCCCTACCCTAATTTTTATTCCTGTTTCTAGTGACCTACACTCCTACATCAGACTGTTGGGACTTGTTCTCATTCAACTGCTCCGCTCGACGGACTTCTTGATCCTTCAAAACCCGGTTGCTCCACCACAGCCGCCCTCTGCGAAACTCAGCCTGGCGAAGAGAGTTGAGCACGAAAATGGAGCACTTGACCGTCTGCCTTCTCCACCATGACGACCGTTCCCTTGGGCTTTTGAGACCGCGCCTCTTGCTCCCTATAGGATCGGCACTTGCGCATCTGGGGCACCCAGTCGCTGCGGCGCGCGTGGCCTATTTCTTCTTCTTCTTTCCCGGCGCGCCAAACACACGTTGGCGGAACGCATCTCGCTGTCAAGCATCTCTGGTCACTTTCGACTCAAAGCTTCCGATCTTTTCTAGCGCGAGTTCATCTTTGTTGCCTTCTAACGCTCTTTCCGTGGTCCAGGATACAGCTTGATACTTGATCCCGAGCAGCGCGGTTCTCTCGAACATCAACTTCCACACTGGGTCTTCCTTGAGCGCTTTCTCGCTTCTCAAGATGAAGAGGTAGTCTCTGGCACGACTGAGCGAAACGAGCGATCGCGCGGGGTAGTCGCGCAGAAAGCCCAGCCCAGTAGCTCTCACCATCGTCACCATCACAATGTCGGCTTCCTTTCCTTGGCTGGAATCCGTAGTCTCGACCATAATATCAAAGCACCCGTCGAACCACGCCTTGGACTTCTCCAGCTCTTGCTGTATCAACACCTTCTGCTTCTTGTAAGGCGTCACAACGAGCACGGTCTTCGTCCCAAACAGTCCTTTCTTATCCAGCGCGCAGCGAACCCGCAAGAGCAGCTCGAGGACCAAGTATTGCTCCACATGATTGAAGAACTGCTTTCGTCGCACCTCCTCAGCTTCAGCTCCGAACCACAGCACATGTTGACCGCCGAGACGAGCAGGTTCTCCGGTACTGGCATCGTAGGCATCCCCACCCGGTGCTCTCGAGTCGACATCGGGCAAGCTCATCTCAGACAAGTAGTCTTCTCCAAGCTCGCGTCTCGCGGGGATAATGTCGTACTCGTAGAATGCCCCGAGAAGCCGAACAATATCGTGACGACTTCGGTATACGCGATTCGTTCTCAATGCGCAGTGTTCAGCGCTTCCAGAGTTCCACTTGGCGAACTCGCGCTCGAGGTTGTGGATCAGGGACCAAGAGAGCTTATGCGGCCTTGACGATGTCACGAACTTCTCTCTCTCTCTCTCTCGTCGACGGGGATGTATCCACGCAGTTGCTTGTCGTCTCCCATGATGACCATCAGCTTGGTCTCCTTTCGTACTGCTTGGATCAGTGCGCCCTCCAGTGTCTGTCCTCCTTCGTCGTTGATAATCGTATGGAACTCAAACGCCGCCAGCTTGGAACCGCCCGCATGAGCCAGAGTGGTTATAACAACTGCAGCGTTGGCGAACACCTTCTTCTCAAACTCGCGAAGCTTGTCGGACACTTGTTTATCCGTGAGGTTATCTGTGTCAACGCTGGCGCGATAAGCTGCGATCTTCGTCGACCAGTAAATGTCTGCATATTCTTCCATCCCAGGCTTGAGTTCGCCAAACCGCAGAATCTTGTCTCTTTGGATCACACCGTCTTGGACCACTCGTATGGCATCTTCATCAATGGCTGTATTCGTTTCGGACACGATCGCAATCCGTTCTCCCGGGTAGGCGGTCCACAAGGCTT
The DNA here is from genome assembly GCA_023337735.1 of Pythium biforme. Lineage (NCBI taxonomy): Eukaryota > Oomycota > Peronosporomycetes > Pythiales > Pythiaceae > Pythium > Pythium biforme. The sequence continues at coordinate 1,743 of JAADXJ010000815.1, forward strand.
CGACACAAACAGCAATCGTTCTCGTTTTTCCGCACCCGAACGGTCCCGTGTTGATCACTATGCCAGTGTGCTGCAGCGCGGCTTCAACGACACGCTCTTGTTCTTGGTCCAGCCTTACTAGCAGCGGCGCGGCCGCCTGCGATCGGTCCCTGTCTTCCTGTGATCGAGGTTCCCACGTCCAGACTCTGCGTTGCATCCGACTCACCATGCCGTATCCTTCTGCTCCTTCTGCTGCCATAAACCGGCGCTGGTAATTGAGCAGATTCGTCCTTGGGGACCACCGTAACCCGTACCAGTCAACCAGTCTCGCTGTTACTGGATCTGTTGACCGCTCGTCACTGATGTAGTCACGTATCTCATCCTTGGACAGCATTGTCACCAACATCCACTGCCCGTCGAACGGCAAGAGGACTGCTACCGCCTTACGGCCCCTTCGGGTGATGTAGCCGACGTCCCAGGTGTTGAGAAGCCCGATCTCTTTCTCCCCGAGAGGGGGTCCGACGAAGATCACTGAGGCCGACCCGGTCAACATGCGCCAGTGATTGAAGCGCTCATCGTCCGAGCTTTTTCTGTCGATGGCGGCAAGTAGGGGCCCGAAACCGTAGACTTCAACATTGCGCTCGGGAGGTCTCCTTCCGGGGTCTGAGGAGTCGAGCTCTCGCATTTCTTCTTTTGCGAACAGATGAGACGCTAACGCCATGGCCAGCCGGTAATCTCCTTCGTGCGCAAAGTTGTCGAGGTGTACTTCGTTATTGGATAAATATTCCCAGTGTCGACAGCAGCTCTTATAACCACGGAACTCTGGATGAGACACATCCCACTTCAAGCAGCACGCTTCGCCACTCCGGCAGTCTCCAAAACGCATCGCCCAGAGCTCCCGAAGAAACATTAGTCGGCACGGAGATCTCTTCAGGAGAAGAGACGTGGCAAACGTAATAGCGATGCGTCGCTCTTGATACACCGAAATGGGGCGGCAATATCCGTTTCTCCGAGAACTGACATGCGTGTCTTGGGCTCGTCGACTGGCCTCCCACTCCGCTTCTTGATCCAATCGGTAGTCTTTCATGGGGGAGCCTTGAAAAGAAGACAGCGCTCTCACATGCTGGATCAAGGCGGGCGTCAGGTCCCTTTCTGTGGTACCAGATCGCTGCGCGACCTCCACACGGATCTTGAAACTCACACCTTCATACCACTCTGGCCGCTCGTCGCCTGGTATGTCGTCGCTAGAGGCAGATGGCTTGGCGTAAGGTGACACACGCAAGCCCGCCAGCCGTCGATCCAGTTCCTTCAGTTCTGCACGAATGGATGGGCTATCAGCGGGTGTCGGATTCCCTGCCAGAGTTTGCATCGGGCCAATCTCGACGAGCGAGGCGTCCTGGCTACGTTCTGGAGATCCGTCAGTCGACTCGTGTCGCTCTGGCGCAGCAGGCGCGCGTACCTCTTCGTCAACTTGTCCCTCCTCGAGCTCCGCCTCATGCATGTCGTCGACCGTCGTCTCCTCGAAGGTCTCCATCGCATCACCTGGGCTCACACTTGGCAATGGCTCTGCACTTTCGATTGTCCCGTCATCACCAGGCGTCGCGACCGCAGCTTCTTCAACTTGATCAGCTTCCTGAACGTCGGGTTCAAGACTTGGGGCACTTCGAGCAGGGACGTCAAGTATGTCTGATTCTTCAGCCTGAGCGGACGACAGAGTGTTGGGACTTGCTCCTTCTCGGTGTTGGTTCGAGGCCAGAGTGTTAGAGTCGCTCGGACCTCTAACTTCACCACCAGAATGTTCGGCAGGGCTTCCCGAGGGCACTGGTTTTTGGAGCGGGGCACTGGCCTTCAGAACAGGGTGCTGAAGCGCGAGAACTATGGCTCTCACCGCACTAGCATCAGTTGTCACGCTCTCTTCTATCTCCGCCTCATCTCGTTCTGGGACAGACTCAACTCGTGCCTCTGGTTCTTCTAGTGCGCCTTCATCCTCTTGGTCGCTGAGCTGATGGCGAGGGGAGCTTGGTTCGGAGCCCACATTTGAACGCGCACCCACCGTGCTGGCGGGTCCCCGCACTGCATCATTCTCGTCGTACGAGCCCCGGAAGTTTTGGGCTTCATCTTCGCATTCACTCGCTGAACCATCATCAGCGCTCACGCCCGTGTCTCCTCCAGGGGTCTCTGGGTCCGTTACACCTTCGGCAGCCGCAGATGTCTCTTCCTCGCGCCATCGTCGTCGCAGAATCATCTGAGTGATGCGCTCCGCTCGCAGTTTGTTTAGACGGCGCTCGCAGTGTTGAAGGTACGCTGCACTGGGCCAACTCCCAACTTGTTTAACTCTATCACTGCATTTGAGAGCCGCAATTCTGGATCTTGGCTGTTCAGGAGTCTTCTCAAAATCGCATCTTCTTCAGGCCGCCATTCAAGCAGAGGAGCGCGGCGTTGCCGACCAAACCCAGCCTGCGGAGTCCATCCGTCTTTCTTCATCTGTCGAAGACGTTCAAGAACTTGTTTGCGCTCGCGCTTCTTCGGCCAAGCTTGAGCAGTCTCTTGAGCCTTGTACCGAGCGAAAATAGCAGAGTTGTCTATCGCGTTCCCATCGGCGTCACGTTCTTGGCTCGCGCCGTACAAGCACGTCAACTGGTCTTCCGTCCAATGGTAGTCTGGGTCCGTTGACGGTATACGCAGTCGACGACCTCCGACGCTCCGTTGCGGCCATTTGAGAACCTTGCTTGTGGCGTTGAGCATGTTGGCCATCTCTTCCCACGACTTCTCAGTGGCGAAACGATCGTAGATGTCCTTCCAGACCTCAGCTTGTGCTTTTGGCCAACGGGGCTGAGAAACTCCTGCACGCGGATTCGCTGGGGCTTCAGGCACAGGTCTCTTCGTGCCGCCGGACGTCCCTGTAGCACGGTCCGGCGCACCTGGCGTTGCTTCTTCTGCGGTTCCCGACGCTGCAGCATCATCTTGACCCTCTGTTCCAGGCGCATTGGCGTTCGCAGGCAGAATCCCCTTCCGCGATCGCGTGCGAGGTCTCTTCGTAGGTCTGGTCGCCGTTGCTTCGGCCGAGAGTTCCTCTTCTTCGACGTCATCTTCTTCGTTGAGCGGGCGCGTCGCCTTTCTCTTACCAAGCGCCCGTGACGGCTTTCCGGCGCTTCTCGATGGACGTCGCCCTTCGTCGGACTTGGCCATGGTGGCTCCCCTCTTCTTCAGCAGACAGTTAGGTCCTTGGTCGACCGCAGTTGATTTGCGGGCGCCGCTGATGGAACGCGACCAACAGCAAGGCTCTCCCTCCAAAATCCGGCTCCGTTTTTGCGACAATCACTCCCCTAACTGGACTTCTCCGGCTGTTCCCAGATGACCTTGGATCTGCGCCGCTGTTGTTCGATTCTCCGTTCCAGCAGCTTCGCCGAGGCGTCACATTGCACCTTTTCTTCACTTGGACAGCACGCATCCGAGGGCCTCTTCCCAGACTAGCACAGCTGGATTTGGTCGAACCGCACAATCCCGATTGATATCCTGTTGTCGTTCTGTCGCCAGGTCAGGAGGGCCCCTTTTCTACACGTACACCCACCAACTGGCCATAGGACTGCCAGTGGCGTACATGCTGGCCCGTTTCTGCACTTGTACCGACCGGCTGGGTCGCAGCACTGGCCTCGACACTCGCCCACAACACAGACGTCGATACTTCGCGTTCATCGGCCTCGTCCCGTACCCACTGCGAACGTCTCTTTTCCATCACCTGACAAGTCATTCTGCTTGGTCTCTGCACGCCGCACCGTCATCTCCAACCTGGCTTCGATCTTCGCCATCACCACTGGAGCGTCGCTTCAATTCCGATCCTCACGGCCGTTGCAAGAGTTCTCGATCACTTTTTCCTTGGTTCCTTTCTTCTTCTTTTCACACGTCACGATATGCAATTCCACCTTCTTCATCGTCTACTCACTATGGGATACATGTCCACGAGCTCCTCCTTACACTCTCCTCGATACATGGCTGCCATCGACCGTCACCCGCGATCTGCCGGCAGTCCCATCGACGCTTCGCACTGGAGTGACGGGATCCCGCCGTACCCGTCCGGTTTTTCCAAGTCGATTTCCCGGCTTCCCTGCATCGGCTTCTTCGTTGTTCTTCTACCCATCTGGGTTACGCCGCGTCCCACACCAAAACGTCTCTTCGGCGGCAGACTGTAGGTCCTGCCATTTCTTCCACCCATTCCCTTGCCAGACTGTTGGAGTCAGGGGTGGCCATCAACCGTCTCTCCTGAACTGCTTTGTTGATCAGACTCTACAGCCATTCCAGACGCCCTCTGGCACTTGCACACGCCGGACTTCCTTGCTCCCCCCACACAGTTGATCAGACCGTAGTCGTCGCAAAGTTCACAACGCGCGCCACCGCGCCCAACATCAACCTCTAGCGACCTCGAGACTCCTTCCACGCAGCTTTCAAATACGCTGCGGCACTAGCTTCGAGACCCTTCTGCGCCCTGATTCAAGTTCCTCGGAATCGCAGGTTTGACGGACGCACTGCTTATAGATACAGCGAATCCATCCGCGACTAACCGTACAGCCGACTTGGGCCCGCACCTCGTGCGCTGCAACCAACTTGGGTCCCCAGCGCCGGGTCACATAAAAAAAAAGCCCTTCAAACAATGGACTTCTCCTGAGTGGTTCTTCCTTGAGATCACAAACATGGTGTTGCGCGGTCGTCCACACACACGGGGAGATCAACTCAGAGCGGGTCGTGCATCGAAACTCGTGGATCGTCCCATATCTCTCTTCTTCTCCAACTCTCTCTCTTTCCTTCCTCACTGTCGGCGTCGTCTCGTCCTCTCTTTGTGCACAACAGCCGCAGTTACTCGTCTTGAGCTTCTCCCTCAAGATCCTCGCCACTTTCGTCTTCTTGGGCGGTCTGAGCCGCTGCTTGGCGGTTCTCCCACGCACGACGAGCGTCAAACTCGTATAACAGCGCGGTGCACGAGAGGTTTTCTTCCGGCTCCCACGTCGGTTCTTCATATCCAAGCCATTTCACCAGATATTCTCGCTGCCTTTTGCTGTTCCGGGTCCGCTTTTTGTACCTGCAGTCGAGAACCGTCTCAACTTCGTACTCTCCATCTGCTCCTTGTTCAAACCACGAGCCTTCAGGGAGCAGGGCTTCATCCAGCTGCAGATCTTGCACAGATTGCACACGTTCTCTGGGTCTTCTCAAGCGCGATACAAACGGTTTTAACCGGGAAATATGGATCAGCGGCAGCATTTGGCTCTCTTTCTTGTCGATCTTCAGCTGGTACACTACACCACCTCGCTCACCTTCTTCACCACTTGGTATGGCCCGTGCCATAGATGCGATAGCTTCCTCGACAGCCCTTCTTTGACCAGCACATGGTACAACCACACCAGCTCGCCTGGTTGGTACTCGGTCCTTGCAGTCTCCTCGGTCTCTCGCGCGACGCGGTCATTATTGGTCTTCGCTCTCTTCTCCATCAGCTTCTGCTGCACCAATTCTGTCTGAACCATAGCTCGCTCGTGTTCCTCACAGATTTTCTGCCTCCACTTGAGTGCTTCTTTCTCCTTGAATGTACCATCCTTGGCCGGAATCGTCGCCTCCAACTGGGTTCTGGCGTTCCACCCGTGCACGAGATAAAACGGCGTCTGCTTGTGTTGGAGACTAACAGACGTGTTGAGAGCAAGCTCGAGCTGATTCACGTACTCATCCCAGTCTTTCTGTTCCGGGTCAGATATGTAGCATTTCACCGCACGAACCACAGTCTGGATAGACCTCTCCTGTTTCCCATTGGCCTGAGGGCGGTATGCTAAATGCGCGCGCTACTTCTGTTTCATCATCCTGTTGAAGCGCTTGAAGACTGAACTCATGAACCGCGAGTCATGCCGAATCATTTCCTGCGCACCAAACCTTTTGAACACACCAGCGAGATATGCCTCAGCAACCGATTGCGCTGATGGATCGATCATCGGGATGAGAATCACATAGCTCGTGAAGAGGCAAATACAGCAGAGCATGGCTTCATTTCCGTTGTGTGTCTTCGGGAGAGGAATCGCAAAATCCATTGCCAACACCTGAAAAGGCCGAGTGGCTACCACATTTCCTTGAGACCGTCCTTTGTACCGCGGCTTTCCTTTTCCAGTTGCACAATATTCGCACGACGAGACATACCACTCGACACCCGCGTACATCCCCAGTAATAGAGACGGCGCATCCGCTCGAAGACTCGACCGACCCCTTGGTGTGCTCCCGCACCAAGCTCTTCGTGGTACGCGCAGAGCAGATCCTGCTGGAGAACATCTGGAACCACAAGTCTCATACTCGTATCCTCAGCGTTTCTGCCCAGTGGGCAGTAATAGAGCACTCCCGCAGAGTCTAGAACGAACAGATCAGCTGTCTTCGCAACCTTCTTGAGCATCGTCGACGATGAGAACTCGTCCATATCACCTTCCAAAAACGCAATCACGCGTTGACACCACTCGTCGCGCCGCTGCGCGTCCGCAACTCGCTTGAATCTCTCCTTCTGAGCTGCAGTGAGCATCTCCTCACTCACATGGAGCGGGGTCCATCCCTTCGCCGGCTCCGCCGCGTCAGTCTCTGCACTGCCGCCTGTTGCTTCAGTCGCCCTCTGTCCCTTCCGTGGTTTCTTTGGAGCCGCCTTCCTCTTCGTTCTCACCGTGAATGCCATCGCCTTCTGTTTCCTTTGAGCTTCGCGATCGACTGGGTTCACAAACTGGCTCCTTGGCACAAAATCCGGGCTATTAGACGGCAGAGTGTTAGGTCCTGCTGTTTCTTGGTCAGCGTCTCGAGCCAGACTGTTAGGTGCGACGTTTTGGGTGTTACCGAAGTCACTTTCATCCTGAAGCGAGGAGTCGCCCTTGGCTTCGCTCACTTCTTCGTCGTCTGTGCAATAGAGAAGCTGTGGGAGACTGTTCAGAAGCACGAGATCCTCGAGCTGCTGAGGGTCGTCGACTATGCCGGCCGCTTGCTCTGTCATAGCCCGCCTCGTGAGCAGGTCAGCAGCTTGGTTATACTTGCGCGCCACGTGAACAAGACTGACTCTCTCAAACGACTGTAGCAGTACCTTCGCGCGGTTCAGCCACACCTGAAGCGACGGCTGATTACAGCGTAGATCACCGTTGACCTGGCCTACCACAATCCTCGAGTCCCCGCACACAGTCACTTCTCGAACACCGTGTTCTACCGCCATCTCCAGCGCCCCAAGGAGACCTTGGTACTCACTGTCATTGACTGTGAGGTCGGGCTTCACACCGTAGGCGGCGCACACGATCTCCCAGCTTGGCAACGACCACAGTATCATCCCATACGACCCGACCTTCGGCTCCTTCACCCTCACAGCACCGTCGAACGTCAGTACGTAACCAGGACTTGACCTGCGCATATCCGGGAGCGGGCGAATGACTGGAATATCTTTCTGCATCTTCATAGGCGTGATCTCCTCGAGTACTTCGTCCATCCGCTCCGGTGGTGCAACTGATGCGGCCAACACAGCCATTAGACCCACTGGAGTCTCGTCACTACGAATAATCGTGAGAGTCCAGGGAGACAGCATCGCGGCCCATTGGATCGTCCGCCCAGTGAGGCTCTTGGAGGTAAACACCCATTTCATCGTCGGGTACCTGGCATATACTGTGATCGGCTGACCCATCAAATAATGGCTCGCAGCATGTAGAGTCTTTAGCAACGCGAGTACTTCTTGTTCAGCAGGCGTGTAACGAGTCTCTGTGTCTTTGAATACTTTGCTGACAAATCGAACGGGATGAAGAATGCCATCATGCTCTTGGCAGACGGAAGCACCGAAGGCCCACTTATTCGTGTATATGATGATCACCAGCTCTCGCTTCCGATCGATATGCCTTAGCATCGGCGCACAACTCAGCTTCTCCTTCAGTGCCTCGAACCCGGCCTTCGCGTGGTCCAACTGAGTCCCGTCACGCAACTTCAGGTCAGTGATCTCGTACAGCGGAGCGGCATACGTGGCGAAGTTCTCAATAAACCTGTGGTAATACACCAGGCACCCAAGAACTTCTGTATCCCCTTCTGACTTGACGGGAACGGCATACTCAGCACTGTCTCCAAGTTCCTCGGCGAGGTACTCACACCTTCCCTCGAGATCGTATGGCTAAAAAAAAGCTACTGACTTCTTGCCGAACGTACTCTTCCTCAAGGTGATGGTCACTCCCCACTACTCAAACGCCTCCAACAAGCACTCCAGCATGACGTTCATCTCGCTCCATGTCGGCGCACCAAAGGTGATATCATCAATGTACGACCGTCGCCCAAGAACAGGCATCACATCCACTGCTTGCGCTTCTCCTCGATGAAACACATCATCCTTCAAAGCGACATCGGTCTCCAGACGTTGGTCCTCGTGCTCCTTTTCCATGTGGATGACCTCCTCCTCACTCCAGCCGATCGTCTTGCACTGGGTGTTCCGACTGCTCAGCCGCCTCACAGCACTCCACAACGCGTTGTCAGTCATTCTCTGGTATATCTGGGGCGCGTTCTTCAAACCTTGCGGCATCCGTGTCCACTCGAAGTGCCCGAGCGGGCAGATGAAGGCGGTCACCAAGCGCGCTCTTGTCGTCAAGTTTATCGCCCAGAACCCGCTCGCATTATCCAGGGAACAGAACCACATTATCGCTGCGAAATTGTCGAGCAGATCATCCACAAGCGGCATCGCGTACACCATCAGCTTCGTCAAGAAATTCACCATCCGGTAGTCAATGCAGAGCCGAATGTCTTTCCCATTCTTCTTTAAGACGATGACAATGGCTGAAGCCCATGGCGACTTGGAGTAACGAATGAGGCCAGCCCGCAAAAGTCCACGAAGCAGCTCGTATAGGCGGCCAAGCAGCTCTGGCGGCACTCGTCTCGCTTTCTGTGCAACTGGCTTTGCGTCCCCGACATCAACATCGCAGACTACTCCCTTCGCTGGCGGCGGCAGAGCATTCCCTGAGCTGATAAATCCGTCCTTTCGAGCCTCAAGGATCTTCCTGGTCTCGGCCTTCTCCTCCTCGGTTGTCTCAGCCTCACCGATGTCAGCTTCGTCCATATCCACTTCTTGTGGCGGCTGATCATCGAACTCGGGGATCAGAGCAAGCTGCTCCTTCATGCTCTCCACGGACATCTCAACACCTTCGTGAATGTACACTTCTCGGGCCAACTTGGACTGATCAATCTCTTCCGGTTTCACCCCATCGACCACAAAAACCACCGGTGGCGCATCTCCAACACAAGCAACAGCGGCATCGTTACTCCAACGCAGCGGCTCGCCTCTTGAACCCTTCACCTCGTCGTACGCCCTCAGATACCTCGGTTCCTTCAAATCTTCGTAGTTCAGCAGTGGTAGCGCGTCTTCCTCCGGCAACTGACATAACTTCTGCCCCAAGTCGATCACCAGCCCAGCTCGAACCATGAAGTCCGTACCGATGATGACGAGCGAGTGTGCGTCAAAGTCTGCGATCCAAAACTCCATCTCGTAGACCACGAACTCGCCCAGCTTGATCTTGACCGTGGCCTTACCATGCGCAGGCATCGGTTCCTCGGATACGCCGTAGAACTCGTTCGAATCGTCAAACATCCTCACGCTCAGCCCCAACCTACGTGCCAAGTCGGTATGCAGCAGACTGATGTTCGCGCCTGAATCGAGCATCAACGGCAGTCCGAGATCCTCCACAGCGCCATGAACAAACGCTTGCACAGCTTCATTCTTCGGTGGCTCATGTTACGTCCACCAACCTCTTCTCTCGCCCTCAGCAAGTCGAATATGAGTGATCTCCTTGCGCGGCAAGCCCTTCTTCTCTTGTTTCTTCATGTTTCCTTCGACTACTTTGGTTCCTTCATCACACAACGGCACAATATATAGCTTCTCATTCAAATCTTCGACATCTTCAATCACAACACGATCTTCATGTACATTCGTGTCTTCGGGTCTTGTTTCTTCTTGTTTCTTCGCATGCAAATCGACACGATCTTCTTCAATGCACGGCAGCTCTTGTTTCTGTTGTTTCTTCTTTCTCGAGCGCCTTCTTGGTTTCACATACATCTGCGCCGTGAACTCCCCGTCACGTACAGCACTAGCAGAGTGCTGCGGGGGCTCTAGTTTGAGCGCGTCATGTTCTCCACCAACTCATCAATGGTGGTTTCTCCGGTAGCGACTCGCGGATGTGTCACAGCAAAGTCGGAGACCTTGTCAAGGAAAGCACGGCAGTACTTGAGTCCATGACCGAGTCTCTTGCAGTACGAGCACGTCTGGAGCTGGAAACACGTCTCCTTTGTATGACCGTTCTTACCGCAGTGCTCACACTTGACCACTTCGTACTGTTGAGCTTCGCCAGTGCCCTCGTACTGAGCTCCACTGCTACCAGACGCCTTGTTGCGCTTATCACCGCCGCCGTTGACCTTGTTCCCGCGGCAGGCGGGTCACTCGAGTCTTCTGCTTGCTTTTTCGCTGCAGTCTTCTTCGTCGACGGCTTCCCGAGGGAGTTTTCGTACATCATGAGCTTCTCCTCCAACTTGTCGATCGACTTGTACTTGGTGAACCGGAACTGGTTCTGAACGGCCTTGTCGTGGAGAGTATCGAAGAACTGCCTCACATGGTTCTGCAACTCCTCTGGTTCACGGTCCGAGTCGCTGTCGTCCTCATCCACTCTGAAGTCAATGTGAGCTTGGATCGCGGCAACGTTGAAGCGGTACAGGTAATCGAGAGCAGACTCGTCGGACTTCTGCGTCAACCGGTAGTAAGTGAGCGTCGCAGGGGTTGTCTCGCGGCAGTACTTCTTGTAGAAAGCACGGACCAGCCTCTTCCAACTCTTCCTCGTCTTCGTCGGCAACTGCCTCTCCCAGTGCTTTGCCTGACCTGTGAAGGCATCAACCGTCGCCTTGCGCTTCTGACGCGACGACCAGCCCGAGATGTCAGCGATGTGCGTGAACTTGCTCAGCCAGTACTTGCTCTCTTCCGGCGCTACCTTCGACCCAGCAAACGGCTTCACATTGACGTTCTGGATCACCGTGGTCACATGGTTCTGGCGGCGGTGTCGTGGCGACCGACCGTCAGATTCCTCAGATGGGGAAAGATCCATGTCAACATCAAATTTGGACTTGCTGTTCGAACGACGCTTAGGAGACTTCTTCGACGAACCTCCGCGCCTTGGTGTCTTTACTTGATTGCTTCGAGTGAAGAGTATCCCGACTCTTCATCGCTGGAACTCCCGCTGAAGGCGTTGCGACTCATACGACTCTTCGGTGACTTCGAGCTCTTCTTCGACTTCCCTACCCGGCGCTTGCTCTCTCCCGCGGACGAATCGTCAGAGTCATCTCCACTCGAGTCAGATCGGAAAGCGGACCTCAGACTCTTCTTCTTCTCCTTCACTGGCCTGAACGAAGTAGAACGAGCACTTGCGACGGCATGCGTTTTATCTGCATCCGACATAGCAAACAGGATCGTCGATGCCTCTGACATCGAGAGTTTACCCTTGCCCATCATCTTCGCCAGCTTGTCTTTGACCTTATCGACCAGAGACACTGCCACAGTGGCGGGCGTCGGAACAGCAGGTCGAGCCTCAGCGCCACTGTCCTCACTGCTAGCAAACTCGAGTTTCTTTCTGACTGGATGACGTTTCTTCGTTTCTGCCTCTGAGCCTGAGCTCGCGTCTTCAACTCTGCGGCGTGACTCGCTGATCTTGGTTTGCGGAGTGTGTGGAACATCTGAACAGACATGGAACCGCGGAGTTATTTTGAGACTGGAATCGAAATAGGCCATCACGGAAGTTTCCCACTCGTGCTCAGCCAACAAAAGACTCATCATGTGCGCCATGTCATGCGCAGTCTTGGCCGGATGAAGATACGCCGCATCATCAAAGTTTGGGCGGCGGATAGCAACATACCCACAAAGCCTCAGCATCTCTTGGGAGAACTCGATAGCTTCATTCATGGTATCGAACTCATACCGACGCGCCACAAGGTAGTCCGTCACATGGGTCTTTGGCGGCTCTTTCTTCACAAGCTCGTACAGCGAGAACGAGTTCGTAGAGTCGCCTGGAAGCCCTACCACAGCTCGCTGGTATTTCATACCGATCTGGCTCGCGCGCGAGAGCGGATACGCAGTGGCTTCATCGTGATTGGATTTCTCGATCGTGAAATGAAGCTTGATCTTCCCGGGGTCGACTATACCGGTCTTGGTCGTCGCTTGAGCGTCACTTGGTTGCGCCATGTTCGCGTGTTCTTTCTTTGTCGTAGCAGCTGTCGACTCCACTCCTGGCATACGCACCAGTTGTCGTGGGGCAGGCTGGAAATCCGAGGTCGGCGTATGTGACTGAATTTATCCGCCGCACCCGACAACAAAAATCAACAAGCTTGGGGTGACGTCGCTCGTTCACAGACTCGCGGCGTCTCGGGATAACACAAATTCTTCGAAGTGGTCGCCCGACGCTTGCTA
>JAADXJ010000816.1:0-14174 GCA_023337735.1 Pythium biforme
ATTTCGTCGTACAGATCCGGGTTCTGCAGCGCCAAGACCACCGTATCCTCGATTTCCAGCTTCACTTCATCATAACCGGCCTGGACACGGCATTTTGAGATGAGATGTCAGCTTGGCGGTGCGAAGACCATTTCCGAAAGGTGTGTGACGTACCAAGCTGTCCCAGTTCAGCGCATCGTCGCTGTCCGTGGGTTCGTACACATCAATGCCAAGTCCCTGTAGCTGCTGGATCGCCTCTTCCTAAACCGTGGCAACAACACGTTGGTGAGAAGGATGAGATCAACAGGTAGAGAGCCTCACAACCCGACTTGTTTCACTCACCTTGGAGCCGGCCAGTCCGTTGAGCGCGGGCACCTTCTGGCCGCGGTCAACCAACATCTTGCGGCGCGTCTGGTCACGCTCAAACTTGAAGAATGCGTGGACGTTCGGGTACGAGTACAGCTCTTTGTAGGCGTCGACGACGGCCGCGACCTCGCTCGAGGTCAGGCTGTCGTCCTTATAGAACACAAACTTGGTGCCTTTGTTGCCCTGCATCGACGTGTCTCTCAGAAACTGGAACGAGCCGTGGCCGTTTGCGTACATGTAGTTGACTGACGGCTGGTCGTACGACTCAACGATCGACTTCTTGTCAACGTCTCCGTTCTGCACGGCCACAACCTCGATCGCCGGCTGCGAGTTGCCTTTGCGCTTTTGCAGCGCCAGCAAGAAGCGGCCCACAACAGCCTCTTGGTCCACGAACGGCGGGCACACAAACTCGACACGGATCGTCGAGACGCCGTTCGGTGCGTGGGTGCGTGAGATCGCGATCTTCTGGATCGGGTAGGACTTAGGGATGCGCGACTCGGTGCTCTTGAGTGCCGCGCGGAACTCCGACACCTGCTCACGCAGCAGCTCCACCACGTCGGTGTACCCCAACGGCTATCAAACGAGCCACAGTCATACACATAGTGTCGCTACCGTCAGTATGAGACTGCACTATAAAATCGAAACGCCTCCATATTACCTTGTCGGCTTCCTCGCTTTGGGCCGCCTCCGTGGTTAGCGCAGTGGCGACCACGGCCGCGCTCGCAGCCGCCAGCATCGTCGACGCCGACGAAGCGCCGCGCTGCTGCTGCTGCGACTGCAGCGCGTAGGCCGCCATCGCGCTCTGTTTGTGTGTTGGGATCAGATACCCACAAAGTCGGTCAGCAGCTCCATTCTCAACAAGATGCCCAGAGCTCCATATTTGCCATTACCTGCGTTGTGGTGTTCTGTGCCAGCGCATGGACGGCGCCGTCACTGGCGGTGTGCAGCGCGGACATCGAGCGCGCGTTGCACAGCACCAAGGCGCGCGCGCGCGCCCACAGCCGCGAGGATCTCGCTGCGAGCACCATCGTCGATGAAACAAAACTGAGGCAAAATGTGGCTGGGAACAAAATGTGTTCCAGAAGCCGCGTCCCAGAAAAAGAATAGTGCCCCCATTGAAGAGAGAGAGGGGGTACAATTCAATAGAGACAGGTAATCATCGTCGTGGGGTGTTTTTTATACCGGTACCGGTATGGGCGATCAGTGAGCGCGGATCTCGGTAACTCCTGCCTCGGCGCCACTTTGTAGGAGGAAGACCGACTAGTACCGTACTCCGGCGTGCATCCGTGACGCCCGGGGCGACCTGTATGATACGAGGCCCCTTGTAATCGCAAACGGTGCTGCCAACAGGCTGCGCTAGTGTGCGTCACGAATCCATATCACCGCACCACTGGTGCGGCTGTGTTTGTTCACCAAGGGGTGGCTGTACTTGCGATGGGGGAGGATCCGTGTCATTGCGGGCCGAAAGTGTCCACAACGAGGGAGATCCTCGGCACGCACAAGGAGAGGCGCCAACTACCCTCGCTAGCGGATAGTCATGGCAGGGGGTTGGAGGGGTCCCAGCGCGCGGGCCTCAGCTGAAGCCTCACGCGCGTCTTCGTTTCCCTCGAAGCCGAGCTTGTCCTCAGGGCTCTATTCAGGTCTTGAGCTGTTGGGAGGCTTGAGCACGAGCCGGCAAATAGGAGAACCGTTGGGGTGGCAGCGGCGGCGGTGCATACGAGTGATTCCCTGGGACACGAGAAGTTCCGAGTCTCTCGCTCTGATCCTCCATCTTGGTCTCCCAGGTAGAAAACGAGATCTCAGGTCAAAGACCCATCATTATTGAGCGCGTCAATTTCCAACTCCTGTGCGCTGATTGGTTCATAACGTCATCGCATTGGTTTTGCAAGGGTTTTGTGTATTTTTCTTCGTCTATGGTAAAAAGAGAGCGAGCTACTCGTCCGAGATGGGTACACATCGGATGTCCGCGACCAAGTGGTGCACTTTCGGCGCGTACGACTTGACCTTCTCAACGTGCTCACACGTGACGCGCCAGTGCTTGCCGAGCTCCTCACCGAGCGCCTGGATGCTCGCGACGACGTGCTGCTCCCAGGCGTCGCGGTTCTCAATGGCCACGTTGTCGTGGACGTGCATCCACCCGCCAGAGGGCTTGAGCACCTGCGCCGCGAGCGGCCACGCCTTCTCACTCGTCGGCAGCAGCCCCAAATTCACGCGATCGGCGACGGCGCCGATGGTGGGTGCGCTCAACTGGTTGTCGCCCTCGTAGACCTGACACTTGTGGGCCACGTGGTTGCGCGCGAGGTTGAAGCGCAGCGCGTCGACCGAGTCCGGGTTCCACTCGCACGCGTGGACAAACGCCGCGCCGCCGTGCACGAGAAACGGCACGACGTAGTAGCCGATGCCGCAGAACAGATCGACGATCACGTCGCCAGCGCAGCCGATCGCGCCCATGCGGGCTTTCTCCGTGACATTGCCCGACGAGAACATGACCTTGGTGAGGTCCCAGCCGTACGTAATGCCGTTCTCGCGCACTTCGACCCAGCCCGTTTGGCTCGGACGCGACGACTGGATCGACGGGGTGTTGACATACAGCAACTCGACGTGGCTCTGGCGCTTCTCGTTCGCGTCGATAAAGTCCTTGCGCGCGACGCGCGAGAGCCGCGGCGTCGTGGCCTGGCACACGGCCGCCCACATTTGCGGCGCGAACGGTGCCCACTCGGGCTCCAAGAACGAACCGCGCGCCACGAGCAGCACGTCGCTGACAAACTCGTAGCGCTCCGGGATCGCTTTCAGAATATTTGCTGGCAATGCGTGGCGCTTCGCGAAGCTCTCGATCGTGAACCGCACGACGTCGTTGCGGTTCGAGCCGGCGGCCTTGCCAAACTTGTTGCCGTACGCGTCGTCGTCGACCACGATCTCGAGCGCCTGCAGCTCCGCGCTGGTCGTGCGGGCCGCTGCGATCTCGGGCGTCACGGGCAGCAAAAAAGCCGGGCTGTCGCCGATCTGGCGGTCCGGGACGACATGGACACGGCGTGCTTTGTCGTACACGTTGGCGGTTTCGAGCAGCGTCTTAACAGCTTTGACTTGGGTCTTCTCCGCGAGCACACCGAGGGGACGCGACACATCAAGTGGCGGCATATCCGAGGCGACGATGGACGCGCTGGACGACTCGGACGGCGGAGGGGATTCGCCACCGCGAGCGCCTGGGGAAGACGCAGCTCTAGCAGAGCTCGCGGTTTGCGTGGTGTCGCTGCTCGAGCCGTCCTTGTGGACAATCACCAGCTCACAAGCGAACGACGACGAATAGCAGTGACCAAAGCCAAAGACCTGGAACCCGCCGCCAATCACGAGCAGCTCGTTGCGCGCCGGTAGCCACGTGCCGGTCGAGTACACCAATGCCGCGCGCGCGTGGTGGTCGCTGGCGTTGCTGTTGCTATTGTCAATTGCGCCGAGCAGCTGCCACTCCATAGTCGACGTGCTGAGCGAGTAGATCTTCTGGGGCGCGTTCTTGCTGCTCTCGGTCGAGCTGGCGGCGCTCGTGCCGCCGCACACAACAACGTGCGCGCCGCCGTCGACGGTGCACGCGGCGGCGCCAAAGAGACCAGCGATCGGACCCTGCTCGGCGTTCTTGATGGTTCGTTTTTCCCACACCTGAGCGACCGTGTCAAATAGCCAGAACACGTCGCGGCGGCCGGCGTCCGCACTGGAGGTCTCATCGAGCGACGCGAGTCCGCCCCACACGAACAGTTGCTTGGTCGCTGGAATGGACACACCAACGTGGTCGAATCGAGCAGCAGGAACCTCCGAGCATTCTGTGCAGAGCGTGGGTTAGCCAGGGGTTGGCGCACCATGTTAATAGAGCCACGCACCAATCTTCTGCCACGTCGGTTCGGCCTCCGTCAAGTCAAGCGCGTGGAGATCGTTGAATGCCTTGGACGCGTCACGGCCGCCGTAGACGTACATGGTTGTCCCGACTGTACACAATGCACTGGTTAGACGCTGAATCCAGGGAAACAAACCGCACCCATCACTAACATACCGACACTGCAGGAGTGCTTCCACCGCGCCGCGGGGGGCGCGTCTCCGCCCACGGCCACTTCCGCCCATGTCTTGGTCTTCAAGTCGAGCGCGTGGACGTCGTTGAAGCACTTGAGCGGACCGGCACGACCGCCAAACACGATCATTCGGTTGCCCAAGACGACAGCCGAGTGGTGCATGCGCACTGACGGCGTTTCGCCAGTCGTCTCAACGGCGACGCTGCTGTGGTCGTCGCCGTTGGAGGATACAACGACCAGATCCGAAAGCCGCGACGTCGTGCCCGACGCGGCCTGACCCTGGCCGCCAAAGATGTAGACGCTGCCTTCGTGCTGGACACTCGAGTGGCCACTTCGCTGCAATAGGCGTCCGTGGTTCTCCGTGATGGGCAGCGCGCGGCAGCGGCGCAGTGACACCGTGCTGGGCGAGCGCTTGATGCGGCTGGTGACGGAGCCACCGGCGCCATTGGACGTGCTCATGGCCGACGCGGCCTCCACGAGCCGCTTGCGGAACGCCGCGCAGAGCTGGTCGGTCTTCTTGCGGTTGGCGACAAACTTTTCGTTGGCGATCTCGAGCAGCCACTGCAAGTAGTCGTCGCTGACCAACAAATCGTCGGCCGCGCGGCCCAGCGGGATCTCCATGGCGTTTGCGGTCGTGCGGATCGCGCACATGATCTTCTTATTCCCCAACACGACACCCGACTCGCGGAAGCCGCACGCGATGCCGCACTGCAGGAGCTCCTTCGCGGCGTCCACGTCGCGGCACACGACGTGCATGATGAACGGCTCGTGCTTGAAGATGACCATGTTGCTGGCGGCGATCTCCCCTTCATCACCAGCTGATGTCGGCGCCAGTGCTGCACGCAGCTGGTCCATTGTGACGTTCCCATGCTCCGCGAGCAGCCACTTGCCGCCCTTGGTGATCAAATGGTCCGATGTCGACGTACCCGCCGTCGACTCGTCCGCCACCGGCGCTGCACCGGCCGGCACGCCGCGGAACACGGCAATACGACCCGAGCACGAGCTGCTGGTCACCTATAGAGCAGTATCATGAGTATCTATGCGTACATCGAAGGGCGCCCACACGCCCCAACACGTACGTAGTTGGGGTGGTCGTTGATCATGTGGATCATGTCGACGATCGGCGCGTCGACGCTGCCCTTGGGGCTCTTGTCTTCCATGTCGCGCAGCTTGCGCAAGCTCTCGCGCTTGAGCTGGTCGAACGCCGCGGTCGCGAGCGGTGTCGCGCGCTGCGTCGTCGTCGTCGCCATCGTTCGCTGCGTCTTCAGCTCGGCACCATTCACCATCGCTTGACGTCCCCCCGCCCGCGAGAAAGCTTGCCACACCCACGCCGAATTGTACCCCCTACCTCCGGGCTCTGGCTTATTAGTACCCCATTGCTACCATGGAGGCTCCCCAACTCACGTGGTACACTATTTTGGCATTTACACCACACTATGTTAAGCTCTGGGTTTCTTTCCCTCGCTGAGTTGCCCTTTCGCTCATCGCGCGTCATCCTTCTCGTTGAGAGAAATTCCAAAAAGCGAATCCATTTTCCCCGCCCGACACCAACGAAAGGGAAACATGCCGCGACATAACGCGGCGCCGCGCGCGAACGGCGCCGATACACGCGCTGTAAGCGCCACCATCGCCGAGAGCAGGTCCTCCGCGTCCTCCTGGTGGTGCGGCGACGTCTCCAGCGAGACCGAGCTGCTGAGCGCGGCCGTTTTGTGCGCCGCGCTGACCGCCAACGCGCGGTCGACCGATGATGCGGATTCCCATACGCCGGCAAGCGCGGCGGAGCGCGAGGCATCTCGCCGTGGAGTCGAGGCCTTTGTCCGCAGCTCGCCGCTGCCGCACAAGCTGCAGCTGCCGGTGCTGCAGTTCACCAGCAAGTACGTTCTGGTCGAATCCCAAAGCGCCGTGATCTGCGCCGTGCGCGCCACGGCCACGAGCGACATTGTCGAGGCTGTGCTGGGCTCGACCGTGCCGCTGTCGCAGCCGTATGTGTACCGCTACGGCGGCGCGCGCATCCACTTGCCGTTCTGGAAGCGCGCGGAGCAGCTCCACATGGGCGAGCTCTACAGCCACGCGCGCGTGCGCAACAAGACCCTGCTGCTGTGCGGTCATTCAATCGCCGGCAGCATCGCACAGATCGGACTCTGCGAGCTCGTGTACCAGCAGCTTCCGCCTGCGACCCGCCAGGCGCTCGAGAAGAAGGACGCCGAGGTGCGCAAGCAAGATCTGCAGCGATCGGCGAAGGCGGGAACGGCGACCACGACCACGACGACCGTCGTCGAGAAGGATTTGTGGGACGCATTTCCAATCGAAGAAGTGCGCCACTTGCTGCCTCACGTCATGGTCATGGGGTTCGGTTCGCCGTACATCAGCTCCCACACACTTCAGAAGTACCTCGACGCGCTGGGCTTGACGAAGCGACTCGTGACGCTCGTCAACGAGTTTGACTGTATCCCGGGTATTTTGAACGTTGCGCAGTCGGCTGCGATGCTCACCAAGACCACGGAGCGGTTCTTGACGATCACCAAGGCGACCAAGACACTGTTCAAGCTGCTTCCAGCCCATATGCAAAGCGTGTTTGTGGGCATGGGCGCGGAGAAGGCGGTCGGTGCTGGCGTTGGCAGCGTGACATCTGCGTATATCACCATGAGCCTCAACATTCTGCAGAACACCTTCCACAAGTTTCGCGAGATGAATGTCATCAAGGAGATCGACTTTCAGTACGCGCCGTGCGGGACATATATGTTCTTGATGAAGGATAGCAAGGATTACAAACTGCTTTCGGACACGTCCGCGATCTTGCGCGAACTACAAGAAGAGGACGCAGCATCGACCGCGCTAACAGGGAACTCTATTCTGCAGCACTTGATGACTGCGTACGTGGACGCGATCGCACGGCGGTCGACATCGATCCAGATCAATGAAAGCATGACCTACTACGAGCGACTCGGGATCTCACGGAATGCGACTGCGCGCCAAATTCGGACCGCGTACAAGAATTTAGCCCTCAAATGGCACCCTGATCGATGGTCGAGCTCGGCGAATCCGCGAGAGAAAGATATGGCGGAGCAAGTGTTCAAGTTGCTGGCGGAGTCGTACGAAGTGTTGTCGGACGCGGAAGCTCGAGCGGCGTATGACGCTCATCTCTCAAAGGGCTTGAGTTGGACGGAAGAGTTCGTAAGACAGGGCACAGTTGGTGGAATGACTCTGGACGAGGCCATTGCAACGTTTCGCGATGTTCTCGATGGTGCCACGGGCGCAGTGTCTCATGTCACCTCGCGATTCACGTCATCCAGCTCCAGTGTCGTTGGCCAAGCGCGAATCCGGCGTGTCGATCCATTGCTGACGAACAACAACGGCTTGGTGCCCAATAACCACCAAAATTTGTTTGCGCCGGACCGAATCCGAGTGGCTCGTAAAGTTGGCATCGGTGCCGACCAGCGAGAGAAAGTGCTGTTTGTGCAACCAGATGAGATGTTGCCGGGCGATGTGGCCGCTCCAGCCATGCCCAGCCAGAGTGGTGACGGTGGTGCAGCCGCTCGTGGGATGAAGACAGTGTCTGTCCTAGGTGGCGCGGTCGTGGTTGGCGCTAGTGTCGCTCTGGCTGTGACTGCGTGGAATCAGTATTCGGACAGCTCGAAGAGGAACATGCAAGCCGATGCTGTGCGCAACATGCCGGGCGAATACTTGCTGCTTATGATGGATGACCACCGATCGCAACAGCGAAACAAGATGAAGCCGCCTCAGCAAATCGAAGGGAACAGATTCGGCGAAGCGATTGCCGTAACCAGCGTAGCGGCGCCTGGATCAGAACCGGATCCAAAGACCGCTCTCGTTGTGCGTGACCAAACAAGCACTTCTCTGGTCGCAACGTCTCAGGAAGATGAAGAAGACGATGCTTTGGCTGATGAATTCTTTGAGTGTCTGACTGACTACGAAGAAGCACGTTTGCAAGCCTTCGCCGAGGATGAGTTTTTCGACTGTGTCGATCTTGCGGAGCAGGTGGCGACTCGTTTCCGGGAGCCGTCCGAGTTGGAGTCGAGCACAACTCGAGCAAATGTTTTCATCGCGGAGGAGGACAAGGAGGAAGAGGAGAAAGACGTGGTGGACTTTCCGGTCGGATCTGCCGTGACGACTTTTTTTGGTCTTGGCACAGTGGAAGACTGGCGACCGCGCTTTTCATCTGCCATCATTCGCTTCGATTCATCGTGCGTCGGGTTCATTCAAAAGAAAGGTATTCAACGCGGAGCTTCCCAGGCGCTGTACTCGGCAAAACACGCAATGGAGAACAAGCGGATGGTGCTATCGGAACGAGTCGTCGAGCGACTGGGTCTCGAGAAGAGAAAAAAAGGGAGTGGAATTCTCGAATTGGTCAAGGCAAGCAAAGACGGAGCTTTGGATAGCGGTATGCGTGCTGCAGGTGGCGTCGTGCTTGCAAAAGGTTTGACACGCGCGTCAACCAGATTAGGTGGGGCGGTGGCTGCTCCTTTGACGATAGCGTCCATCCTCGTCGACATTGGCAAGGATTACTACGAGTACCGTCAAAAGCAGACCGAGCGGAGAAACATGGGCGTCGTGTCCGCCACGAGCGAGCGACTGATGATGAAAGATTTCCACCTGAAGGCCGGTCATCATATTGCAAGCGGGGCGGCTGCAGCTACTGGCGCAAGTTTGGGTGCCTACAGCGTCGCGTCCGCCGTCGGGTTCTGGACTGGCGTCGGAATCACTGGTCCGGTTGGAGTCGTCGCGGCAACTGGTGCAGCTATTGCCGGTGGAATGTTGGGCTTCTTTGCAGGCTCGAAGGCGTACACGGGGTATACGGCTTCGTACTTCACGAACTACAAGACAGCCAAGGAACAAATCGACCGCCTGGAGTTGGGTGCTCGCATTCTGTTCAACGAGTACGATCCTCAGGGCTCAGGGCAAATCAGTAAGGCCGACAGCATTACGATCATCACGAAGCTGTATGAAGCGTCGGGGTCTGTCTCCGAGAGTGGATACCAAGGCGTGCTCTCTGTCCTCCAAGATGACCGCTTTGAAGGCCCGGTTGAATGGCCAATGTTTTGGGAGTGGGTGAGTACAGAGGCAGCACGCTCACTTCGGGAGCTCGAAGAGAAAGAGGCGGCGAAGAACCATGAAACCGTGGACGTCGAGCACGAGAGTTGGTGGAGGAGCTACACCTCGTATTTCAACTACGCCAATGCAGCACTTCCACCATCCGCACCATCCATGACTGCGGCGCCCGACGTGGCTTTGTACCCGACTGTGCAGTTACTGTTCAAGTTCGAGGCCATGATGCCGATCGAGACAAAGCAGGATGAAGAGGATCAACCGAAGCGACTGGACACTTCAGAACTTATAATCTTGCGCGCTCAGATGGAGTATCTGGTGAATGCGGGTGCGCTTACGGAGAGCGACGCTTTCCAGCTCGATCAGTTGCTGATGTCGGAAGACGGTGAGGCGCGAGACTCAGCAAAGAAGACGATCGCTGCGATGCACGCTGGTGAGCTGGATTCCGCAACACGCGCTGAAGGAGGGACGATCAGTGGAGGTTTCTTCGGCGATGACGATGGCGGTGATGGCAGCGCATACGCATCTATTGAACCCCACTCGAAGGAGGTGTCACACAGAATGTCGCGGCGGCGAACGCTGTCACAAGATCAGGCCCAAATGGATGTGCTCTGCTCACTCTTGTCCACGGACGGACTCCACCATTACCTCCAGACACAGCACATTGAAGTGACTCCAGAAACGGCAGCTCGCCACGAGGAACTGCACTGTCTCGCGCTGCAAGCCGCTGCGCCGCTTGCTGGTTCACGTTCGTGAGCGCGGTGAGCCACGAATGAAGCTTCCTGTCGATCATCTCAACGCAGGTATTTTATTGATCTATATAATTGTGCTTTCATGTTGATGGGCATCTATCGGTGGCGCGTGCGATTTCATTTGACGACGCGTGTGGCTTCCCAGACTTCAATGTCGTCGGCGCGGTAGTGCGGATGGTACAAGTCCTGGTCAATCTCGCGGATCGCAAAGTTCTTTTCCTGGAGGAGCTGCCAGAAGCGGGTCTTCGGGTCGAAGAGTGCGTAGTACCGCGGCTCGTAGCTGATGATGACAGTCGTGTGCGGCCCGCAGAGGCAGTCCAGCGCGTCCACAAGGGGCTCAATCGGGTACAGCCGCGGAAGAATGCAGTCCGAGATGAGTACGACGTTCGGCAGTCTGCCATCGCCATGCAGCAAGCGCGCACTCGGCGGCGCGCCCCACTCGTACGCTTCGACGTCCACCAGCAAGCGGCCGCCACAGAGCGCCTGCGCGGTCTGCACATTGGTCTCCATGAGGAACAGAATCTTCTGAATGTCGGTGAGCACGACGCGGCCGGCGCCCAGCATCGCCGCGGCGATGCCCACGGCGCCCGTGCCGCTGCCCAGTTCCACGACCAGCTTGTCGTGCAGCGAGTTGTCGTGGCTGCCTCGCTGCCTCATTGCATACCGGTACTCCAAGTGCTTGAGCAGCAAGCACGCCGCGGGCCACACCGTGAGCCCCGTGCCAAAGCCAGTGAGCTCGCCTTGCAGCAGTTGCTTGACGCGCAGCGCGCGCCCACAGATCGTCTCCTGGAAGAAAGGCTCGAGCGCGTACGCGTTGCGCCACGCGAGCGCGCGCCACGCCCCCGTGCGGTTGCCTTGGAGCGCATCGTGGCCGTCGTCGTGTTCACCACCCCGCAGCTTGGCGCGCACGCCCGCACGCAGCAGCTCCATGAACGCCGCGCGTTTCTCGCGGACGGCCGCCGCCGACTCCACGGGCAGCATCTGCTCGGGATCCATTTGTGTTGGGGTGTCGTTTTTCTGGAATGACGACGCCCCACGACGTGGTGGCATGAACGAGAAAGATGACAGTGACGATGCGCGACGGATCCGATCGGCGGTATATCTGACGAGAAGATGGAAGGATAAATCAGCCCAGCTTCACGGAGGGGGGACTCAGACCACGTGGTACTATATTCAGATCTGGGTCAATCATTCTGAGTCGGACCCTTGCAGGAACGACGACAAGCGCACGGGCGACGGCGAGCGGTCTGCGCTCTTGCGCTCGCTCTTCTTGTGCTTCTTGTGGGACTTTTTCTTGCTTTTCTTGGATGATGAAGACTTGCGGCTGCTGCTGTGCTTGCGCGAGCCGCGGCGGCGGTCACCGTCCTCGCGGTCCGGAGTCGAGTCGTCCGAGTCGGTTTCGCTCGCGGCCGAGTCGGACGACGACGCGCGGCGACGCTTGCGGCTCTTTCTGTTTGGAAATCAAACACGAACAAAGCATAAAGCGTGTGGTTAGTGCCAGTAGTCCATGATAGGAGGTAATAGAGTTGGCAAAGGGGGTCTCAACGTACTTGGTCTTCTTTCGCGACTTTCTTGACGAGGACCGGCGCCTCGAGTCGCCGTCGCTATCGCTGCCACTGTCGCTGTCGCTGGACGAAGATGAGTACGATCGTTTGTGCTTTTTGCTTTTCTTAGAGCTGCTGCTGCCGCTGCGCTTGCCCAGCGCCTAGTTCAGAGTAGACGAATCACGTCACATCATGCACCACATGAGACTTTCGCCCCAATCACAGAAACGCGTCGACAATTGCATCGATGAAAGGCTATCCACATACCTTCTCACGCGCGGCGTCTAGCTGCTTGCGGTACTCACGCATCTCCTTGGCGCCGTCGTCAGTGAGATCGAGCTTGTCGGCGTTCTCCTTCTTGTACTGTTCCCACGTCGGCCTGTTCGGGTCGGAGATGCGGTCCGCGATCGTGCGCTCTTCCTTGCCCGTGAGCATGCGCATCACTGCGTCCATAGTAGCTGACGGTGCACCGGGTTTCGGGGCTGCTGCGACGGGGGCCGCGGGCTACAAACACGCTGTTTTGTTAGACACAACTCGACTGAGAGATGAGCAAATGGGATTTAGACGTACGGCTACTGAGCCCTCGCGGAGCGCACGCTGGCGCTGGAAACGCTCATCTTCAATCTGCCGGTCCAGCACTTGGTTGTAGTTGACGCCCGACGACGTCTTGAAGCCGAACTCGTCCTCGCGGGGCGCGGACTTGCGCGTCATGGATGATCTCGTCGCGATGGCACAGAAAGTTGAGTTGCTGGAAACGGTGCGACCAGTTCGTAACTTTTGTTTAGCATCATAACGGGGTTGCCGAATCGATAGGAACAAATGTAACAAACCGAGGGGGAAGAAGGCAGATCCAAAATCCGCACTTGCTGCAAGCTTGCGAAAGCTTCCTCTATCTTCATCTCAATCGTCGATCATGGTGCGTCCAGGACGGCGTTAGACCCTCTCTGTCCGCAGCGTGTGTGATCCCACCTCTGGCGTGTAACGAGTGCTGCGGAGAACGAGGGCGTCTTGTGTTGTTTTAAATGGATGCCTCTAACGCTCGTGGTCTGCGTGGAACGCGCAGAACGCCACTAACCTCCCGCTCGTGCGCGCGCCGCCGGACGCTCTCCGCCACGGCTTCTACAGCGCCAGTGAGGACGTGCGACCGGTGCACCCGGTGCAGCAGCTCCAGACCATGGTGCGTCGCCGTATCCTTATCACCAGTAGATAGACCCGTCTTTGGGTTCTATCGTTTGCGATTATATGTTAGGCCAACACTGACATGCGATGACTTATAGCACCGCCGCAACCACTGGGAGCTCAAGATGGCGACGGTTGAGCAGGTCTATGGCAAGGCCGCGGCCATGCGCCTGCGCACGGAGAAGGCCGTGATGGAGCAGTTTGGCGTACGTCGTCAGCCCCGTGGCAATCGTCCTGTATTTGAGGAGCTCCACAGAATGATTCTCACGGACTGACGTATCCCCCTTCCTAAACAGCGCCTCCCTGGCCTCCCGAGCTCGCGTACGGGCCTCGAGACCGTCACGGGCGCCGACGAAGAGATCTCGTTCAGTGACTTCCTCAACGGTGCGTCAGTTATTGGCTTTGTGTTGGATTATTGTTGGTGGGAGAAGAAACTAAAAGACGTGGTGTGAATAGACCCGAACGAGCACCCGGAGCACACGTTCCGCGTCCACGAGGCCATGGAGGTCAAGCTCGCCATCTTCTAAAACGCAATCCAGTCCAAGTGGATCTCTCTTTTTTTCCTCGACAAGATCAGCCCAAGATCCATTTCGCCCATTATCCCACACAAAAAAATACCACCACCAGTAACTTCACCCATGTTAGCCCATGCCGACAGCGACATTGATACTCACATGTCTGCAGAGGTCGATCGTCACCTCAGAGGCCGAGAAAGAACACAAGAGATGGGAGCCTCATTCAAGTGGCCCTGGTTCCTCCCCATTTTCTCTTGGTCGAAAGATCCAGATCGCGTCCTCTGCCGCCATATTGCCCAATCAAAGTATGTTTGCACTCATTTCGACCAATCATTCGATTTCGTAGAATATCGAACTCGCCCGCCATCCGCTTTGTTGTTCTCGCTTGGTTTGCACTCGCGACCATCACTCTGACGTGCGGAATAAAAAACGATCGGCCCGAATCGGGACTCCCGATCGCCCTATCGTTTTTGGTCACCAATTTTTTTTTCGTGTGAAGCACAGGGAGCATTCTTCCCATACTCGCGACCGCACGAAAACAGCAAGACAGTCACCCTCGAGCGGCAACCTCCAGCGCCTCCGCGCGCCTTCTCTCGTCCCCTCTCCCCCCACGCGTCCTCGTGACCTGCGCATCCGCTCCGCCGCCATCTCCTCCCTGTCTGCGCGCGCTTTCGCGGCCCGAATCGCGTTGGAAACCATGCAAAACGGCTCGTTTAC
>JAADXJ010000817.1:0-14171 GCA_023337735.1 Pythium biforme
ACTTGCTCGCGAGAAAGTCGAGTTCTTCCGTGTCGCGGCCCATGACGGAAAGCGCCGTGCCACGGCTTGCGGCCGTGAACCGACTGCTTCCGGTGCTGCTCACGTCCGTGTCTCGGGATGCTGCTGCCGTGGCAGTGGGCGGCACTCCCACGGGCACCGTCGCGGTCTTCGGGAAAGACGACCGTTCCAACTCTGTGGGTGTGTACGGCGCCACGACCACACCCGGGGGCTCGCCAGTGTGCGAGTGCTCGGACGAGATCGAGTCGCTCGCGGTCGTCGAGCCGCCGCTGCTCGCGCGCGCCTCCAGCAGGCTGCGCGAGAGCGTGGACGAGCGCCGGAACGCGCCGACGCCGCCGATCGGGGGCGCGATAATGGCGCCACGGCGGTTCGAGCGCGGGAGCGGCGACGGGTTCGGGGACGGCGCGCTCCGCGTCGAGGTCGTGCGCCGCGGGTGCTGGTAGTACGTGTCCCGCTCTTCGGCCGACTCGGTCGAGACGGTGATCATCGAGGCCGACATGGACGACGCCACGGGCGCGAGCCGCACTTGTATCCGCAGTCGGCCCGCGGGTTTCCTGCTATTGTCGAATAAATTAATCCACTGGTCGGCCGTGTCGTCCCACGGCACGTCGTGGAGGAAGAGACTCGCCGCGCCGACGGCCGGGGCCGACAGCAGCCGCGCGCTCTTGATACGCAAGTGGAGCACGTCGTGGGACGGGTCAAAGACCGGGAGTTCAAACTTTTCGTTCCACACGGGCTTGCCGTGCGGGGACTTTTGGACCTGCGTCTTGGCGAGCCGCGCATACGGGTCGACGTCTTCGGCCATGGGGCTGTGCGGGCTACTACTGTGGTGGTGGTGGTGGAGATTGGCGCGCGCGCTGCCGTGGAGCAGGCGCTTGAGGCTGGCGCGCGTGCTGCCGCGGGTCGTCGGCTCGCCGGCTTCCATGGAGATCTTGACGAACGTGCCCTGCGACGACACGTGCCGCAGGTTCTCGGCCGCGTACACGCGCAGCAGTAAGCGGTACTTGCACGGGGGGCGCCGCGATGGCGACGACGCCCGCCGGGCTTCCATGATCGAGAACAGCGACCTTGTCTTCCGCCGGCCCGGAGGAGAGACCACTAGCCGCCAATATGGAGGGGAGAGCGCTCGGGAAGTGGGCGACAGGCGACACGAGGCCTGGTGGTTGTTTTTGTTGGTTTGGCTTGTTGGGAGCACTGCTGGTTTTTTGTTTGGCCCGGTCTAAACGGTCCTCTCTCTCTCGTTGTTTTGTTTTTCTCCTCTCTTCCCCGTCCCCCTTTTTGTTCCCTGATGGCCCCTGGCCCTAATTGGGATTCGCGGTCTCAAGCGTGCAACGTTGTGGAGTTGTCGCTGGCCCAAAAGAGTGATTGGGAAGCGACTCGGGTTTGGGGAAGTGGGCGAGATGGGGCAAGGGGATCGATTCGAATGCGCTCTCTTGCTTTCTTCACCAACAGCCTGGCACCAGCCAGAAGGATTGAGCATATTGTTGAAGCACCATTTCCAAATGATGATACTAAAAAATAATGAAGCGGATCTCTTGCAGCTCTAAATACCTCGTTTTGACGAGTTGATCAGCTAAATATACTCATTTCTACCCTTATTTGATATTGACTGAACCTAGGGACTCACCGTTGGACAGATGAATTGGCCGGTTTTAGCCGTTTTGAGCATCTCCGCACCGTACCTCTCCCGAGGCAACGCGGTAGGATGAGGGGGTGCCATTTCACCTTCTTCTCGAAGGAACTTCCATGAACACCAGCACATCGCCGTGGCGATTCCTCACCCCACATACCGACGACTTGTTCACGCTGATTGCCTGGTCTGACTACCAGTTGGGTCCCCAACGTGGGAGACACCGTCAGTTCAGTGCTGCGGTGCTTCTTTCCCAACCGCCCTGCATTGCCCGATATTCGCCAAGCCGTTATGAGGCACGTAAGCAGTGAGAAGAGGCCCGTGGCTTGCCTCACGCTGCGTCCTCTTGTCTTCGCAAATCCTAATGCAAGAAAACCACTTTCGGACGGAGACAACGGCGTGCCGCGTATGAGATCATTGCTGTGGGCTTGGCGCTGTTACTTACGGCGATGCCACGCCCCGCCAGCGGCTGGCAGTCGTGTTGAAAGCTCACCACAAATGCCACGACACCGTGCGACTCGTCAACATGGCGGAGCCATGCGCTATGAAACAGATGCGTTCAGCGATGATAACCGACGGCTCGCCAATACACCAACGACCAAACATCCTTCGGAATGCGACAGCCGAAACCACCGCGGTGATAGCGAATTTAGGCACTATTACTAATTGGTCACGGATCCCAAGGAAATCATGCTAAATGGTCACGACTCTTGGGATTTTAAATAGTCACTAGCTACTCGAAAATACTCCAAATCAGTTCAATTTCTGATACTGGGACTTCAAGTCCGTTCTTGAGCTGCCCAGCATTACTCGGCTTGCCAAATGTACTTACTTAGTGTTAATTTCGTGACCATTCAGTAACTGCCGAAAGGTTTGGTGACCAATTACCGTAGGAAGATTTTCTCGGGATCAGTGACCAATTAGTAAAAACCCCAGCGAATTTATGTTGCTTTCTTCTCTCTTTGTTTCTTTCCACGTATCGATACGGTCACGGGCTTTTTGGCACTTCGAAGTTCGAGGACATAGCCAGCATGCATCAATCCGTTGGCGTATGATGTTTGCCTCCACTTCCAACGCAGAGGCAAAGAACAAAGTTATCGGCTACCATGTCTCACACACCAGAACGGTTCTAGTCCCAATTCACACAATGTATTACAGTACTCAGCAATTCAGGCTCCTAATATCGCTGTCAGCGTTTCCTCTATCTAGTCCGAGTCGAAGTTGAGGTCAGCGTCCGAGTCGTACTCGTCGCTCTCGCTCTCGCTGTCGTCCGAGGGCAAAAAGTCCTGCGCCACAGCCTGCAGCTGCGCACGCGTGAGCGACGACGCTGAGCTGACCAGCACATGGTCACCACGCACATGCTGGCGAGCCCCAACAGCTTCTTCGCGTTCTTCACGCGACTCGGTCTTGGACTCGTCTTCCTCGATGGAGAACCGCACCTTGCTAGATGCTGGCGGGGTTGTCGCGTCTGTTGCCGCGGGCGCAGGTGATGCTGCTGCGGCCGCGCCGGGCGTGGAAACCGCTTCGCTGGTCGTCACGAGTTGCATTGCCACGGTCGATGAGACTGTGGCTTCGCTGCTCGGCGTCGATGGTCGAGCGGGCGTATCACACTGCTTGGCAGCTTGATCAAGCAAGTCGCCCGCCGCGACGATGCTGTCAAACGCGGGCTTGCGCGGGCTCGTGCTCGAGAGTGATGAGATGGGCGAGGTGTTCCCGTTGTCGACGTACTCCCGCGTCGCGAGAAGGCTATCCAGGTTCACGTGCGGAGCCGTCACGCTCAGACGATCGGTGGCCATGGATGACACGCGAGACGACTTAGCGTCGATGACTTTCTCCTTGACGACAGCGACTGCCGCGAGCTCGACCGGCCCAGCGAGCTGGTCCATTGTCTCCACGACAATGACCTCGTGGTCTCCTTCGCTCGAGTGCGAGCTCTGCCTGGACACGGCGACCAACTCGGCGTGGTGGCCTTGCACCTCGGCCATGAACTCGCCCTCGCTCGATGACGAGCTGCGAGGCGAGCCATACTCGACGAAAGGGTTGAATGGTGCCGGTTTGACTTCGTCTAGCGGGAGCTCCACGGTCACAGTCACCTTCAACGCCTCCGCGGCGGCCGTGGCCCGAGACGAACTGACCGGGTGGAGGTCAATGGTATCCACAGCTTCGACCACTTCTTCGTCGTCGTATGGTTCCACAAACACATTCACCGAGCTGACAAAGCGGTGCATGTCAGTGCCGGTGGGCGCAAACTCCAGCGACACGGAACTGCTCTGCGAGCCAACGGATGCACGTGCATGCGACTCTGGAATGATCCCCAAGTCGCTCGTTCGCGGCGATGCGTCGTACATGTCGCTGAGTGTCGCCTGTGAGCCACGACGCATGGCATCGCCAAAGTCTCCGCCGGTCGAGGACTCCTCGGTCCATGCCGCGAATTGGGCTTCATCACGAGCAGCGGTGGACGACGAGTGGCTTCGTCCAGCACTAACGCTCATGTCGTCGTACTCGAAGCCGACAGCACTGCTGCTGCGGTCCACGGTGTCTTCCTCACTCGCAGATGAGTATCTCCGCGGTGCGGCGACTTGAATCCTTAAAGCGCTTGGAAGGTCGCCATGGTCGTCTCGGTCGAATTCCCCTTCACTGGACGACGAATAACGTGCCGCTTCTGCCACAGCCTCGGCGTGCTTTTCAGCGTTATCACGATCGACGATGGTGTCGACGCCCGCGCTGGAAATGCTGCTGTGACGAGTGAGGTCCGTGTACGACTCGGTGTATGACGATGCACGATACGCGTCCACGTCGGATTCGCTCGACGATGAGCTGCGCGGTGTCGCAGCATCGAGGCTATCCTCGAAAATCCGCTCACGGGCTTGATCGCTGAGTAACGAGCTGCTTCGTGTCGTCGATGTCTCGATGTTGTCACCGTCGTAGCCGCTTGATCGTCCTTCTTCGCTTGACCGTGACTGGGCACGTTCAGCGAACCCGTCGATGTGGATAGGCTCATCAGTAGACTCCGCGATCGGGATGGCGCTGGGTGGCGTCGTGGGGACGCCATATTCAACTTCCGCACTGGTCTCAGTCACCCGGTCATCGCTGACGAATGAGACGCGCGGAGCACTCGACCCATCCTCTTCCATGGAGAGACGCGCACTCGAACCGGAGACTCGCGGTGTTGTGGCATCCTCGAAGCGTGCGTGACGACTTTCGACATCACTGGAGTAAGATTCGCGGGCCGATCCGTTGGTAGCGACGGCTTGGGTGGTGTTGAGTCCATGCTGGTGCTGGTCGGGGATGTCAACACTTGAAGCAGACGAAATGCGATCCGAGACGAACGTGTCGGTGTGGCTCACGGGCTCAGACAAGGGCTCGGCCGAAATCGACGAGCGAGGGGAAGCATCGTGCTCCGCGTCGATGATATCAGAGATCTCGCTCAACAGCGACACACGCACTGGTGATGACGCATCCACGGAGTCGCGTGCTGGCGCGGGGAGAATCGCCACCCCTACGTCATCACTGACCTCCTCAGCGTGGTCCTCCATGGAACCCTCGCTCACGAATGAGTGACGAGCGGACGAAGCGTTGACAAACGAGTTGGAGTTGGTGTTTTCGTTCACCCAAGACATCTGCGACGACGACACACGCCGGTGATGAGTGGCGGAATACGACTGTTCACCGACCCGGGAGTTTCGAGGCGAGCCCGATGCCTTCTCGTCCGCGTGCCTGACGTCTTCGCTAACCCACGAGGTACGAGGAGAGGACGGTCCCCGGGCAACTTCCGCGGCAGCGCTCTCGCTCACCCACGATGTTCGAGGGGAGTGAACGGCGGCACTCGCATGCGCACTTTCACTCACCCAGGAATGGCGAGGAGATTCGGACTTCGCCTCGGTAGCCTGGACCGACTCGGTGACATCCTCGCTGACCCACGATGAGCGGGGCGACGACGCGTCCGGCATTGCGAAGTCCTGTTCACTGATCCACGACGTTCGGGTCGATGCGGCCTTATGAGTATCCGGAACAGCGCTGTCGGCCTCGCTGATCCACGAAGAACGAGGTGACCCTGCCTGGTGCACGTCCGACGCATCCACGAAATTCGAGTTTTCACGCTCACTGACCCACGATGTACCCGACCACGACTTGTCACGTCCCGTGAGACGTGGTTGCGGTTCGGCAACATTCTCACTGACCCAAGAGTGGCGCGGAGAACTGCCCTCTTCCGCGTTGGCATCTTCGCTGATCCACGACGAACGAGGCGATCCAGCTCGCTGAGGTCGGGTGGCATCCACAAAGCTCGTGTTGTCTTGCTCGCTGACCCAAGAGGTTCCCGACCACGACTTGTCACGACCAGTGAGATGAGCAGGCGCCTCAGAAGCAACTTCGCTAACCCATGAATGACGAGAAGTCGACGAGTTGTTGACACGATTCTCATCAGGGTGTTCGCTGACCCACGACGTGCGAGAAGGTTCATGCTGGTGTTGAGCTGACGCGTCGCTGGAGCTCTCGTTGTCGTGCTCGCTGACCCATGACGTGCCCGACCAAGACTTGTCCCGACCAGTCAAGCGGGCTGCGGGCTCCGCACCACCTTCACTCACCCAGGAATGACGCGGGGATGCGGACTCACCATCGTCGACGTCACCATCGTCGCTGATCCAGGAGGAACGGAGGCCTGTGGCGTCAACAAAGCTGGTGTTCTCGTTCTCGCTAATCCATGATGTTCCGGACCACGACTTGTCGCGGCCAGTCAGACGCGCTGGTGGCAACGCGCCATCTTCGTGAACCCACGAAGTCCGTGTCGATGATCCAGCTTTGCTTTCGAACGTGTCTGGGTCATGCTCGTCGCCTTCACTGATCCAAGACGAACGCGGAGACGATTCCTTTGGAGGACCTGACGCGTCCACAAAGCTGTTGTTGTCTGTCTCGCTGACCCATGAGGTTCCGGACCACGACTTGTCACGACCCGTCAAGCGGGCCGGGGTTTCCGACACACCTTCACTGACCCACGAATGGCGCGGCGATGTAGCGTCGCCAACATTGGATGCACCATCTTCGCTGATCCAGGAGGAACGCGGCCCTGTCGCGTCGATGAAGCTCGTACTATCGTTTTCGTTGATCCACGATGTTCCCGACCACGACTTGTCTCGGCCGGTGAGCCGAGCTGGCGGCGCCGGCGAAAGCAGTTTACTCGCGTCCGCTTCCGATTTCTCGCTTTCCCACGAATGGCGAGTGCTCGCCTCCGACTTCTCACTCACCCATGAGTGACGCGTGTTCACTTCCGCTTGCTCACTCACCCACGAATGACGAGCGTGCGCCTCAGATTTCTCACTCACCCACGAGTGGCGCGGTGACGCTTCTTCGTTGATTGTCGATGACGCCACGGCATGCGCCGTATCGTGCTCGCTGATCCACGACGTGCCCGAATATGACTTGTCTCGTCCCTCTCGCCGCGGCGAAGTTGTGGCGGGGGCGCCGATCTCTGAGTGCTCGCTGATCCAGGATGAACGAGGCGACTGCTCCTTGCGGACGGTCGCATTCTCGTGCTCGCTGATCCATGACGTGCCAGACCACGATTTGTCACGGCCAGTCACTTGTGCTGGCGTTCGCTTGACATCTTCACTGACCCAGGATGTCCGAGACAAGGAAATATCGCGGCCGGCATTCGTGTCTTCACTCACCCACGAATTTCTTGGAGACGAGTCATGGCGTTCGCGCGACGCCGCAGTGGCCCGAGGAGACGACATCTTGCGCGGAGGAGTGGACGCAGTCGCGCTGTTGCCGTCAAAGAACTCGTGGTGGTCGTCAGCATCCGAGGAGACAGAGTCGCGAGGCGTCGTCGCCTCGTCAAATCGCTGCTTGGCCTCTGCTCCGTCCTCGCTCGAGTGTTTCGGAGAGCCAGGCTCCACGAACGGATTCGCCTCGTGGATGGACACGGCGATTCCTTGGTAGATGCTGCCACTGGAGCCTGAGCTCCGCGCGGCATCCACGTCTTCATCCGGGTAAGGCAGCTGCAGCGCTTCGCTCGACGAGCTCGAGTACCGGTTCCACACATCCTGAGCAACTGCCGCGGCGACGACTTCTCCGACGACCACGTCGCTCGCGTGGCTACTTGCGGACGGGCTTCGGTGGTCGTACAGCTCGTCATCAAAGCCACCGGCGACACCGCTCATGTCGATCCCTTCGTCAGCGTCGTCGTACGAGGACGCTGTGACCGCACTCATCTCCAGCACGTGGTCGAGGTCTTCTTTTAGCACGGACACCTTTGTTTGGCGCGTGACTTCCACGGATGTGCGGCGCTCCGCCGCTGGCTTGGATTCGACGACGACAGCTGCCGGCTTGAAATTGTCGAGCGTGAGTTCCGCTTCCTGCTCAAATGCGCGCGCACCCGATGCTCGACCAGCCGAAAGCGTCGAGAACGAGGACGAGCCTTCTTCGCCGCCACTCCCACTTTCCGCTTCGGTCAGGGGCTCCAAGTACAGCGGCGACTTGGGCATCAGCGCGTGGGCCTCCGCTTCTTCGTCCGAGGATTCGCCAATGAGGTCACTCTCCAGGCGGTGCAGCTCGGCCACGCGCGGGAACGAGGCCTCGTCGTCGTCGTCGCTCTCGATGTCCAATCGCGGATCCGTGGCCGGGCGGTAAATCTCGTACGTCTCGTCTTTGATCGGCGACCGTTCCTTGGCCGGCTCGTCCTCGGGCTCATAGCCGTACGTCGCGAGCGTCACCTGCGGCTGCTGATGTTGCTGCTGCTGTTGTTGGTACTGCTGCTGCTGTGCACTTACGGCGGCCGTCTGCGAGTAGCGTCCATAGTCTGACGGCTGCGATGACAGCGACGACGGACGCTGGTGGAGCGACGCGGAGCCGCCGGAGCTGCGCTGCTCGAGGCTGCGTCGGCCGTCCTGGTAGCCGTTGTTTGGCTGGTCAAGGCTCTGCTGCGGCTGCATGCCGTAGAGTGATGGACGCGCGGCGCGTTCTTGCGGCGTGCCCACACTGGACAAGGGCGCCTGTGGGTACGTGATCATCATCTGGAGCCGCAACTTGCCGCGGCGCTTGCCACCTTTCTGGACGGGGAACCACTGGTCCACGGGCTGACCTGTTGGGATCTGGTGGAGCGGGATCGCACAGGCCCCGACGACCGACACATGGAGCAGCTTCTTGCTCTTGAGGCGGATCGTCAGGATCTCGTGGCGACGGTCGTACACGTCGATCGTAAAGGTCTCGTTCCACGTCGGCAGAAAAGTCTTCTTCTCGCTCTTCTCGACGTGCGTGTGGAACGCGCGCGCACCACCGCCATCGCTGCCGCGCGTCGGATCGGGCGACGTCGCCGCCGCGTCGTGCGTTGACGATGACGCGTTCCCGCCCGAGCCGTTCGTGCGGTCGTTGGCGTCGACGTAGATCTTGCAGTACGCACCGTTCGCGGCCGAGTCGAGCTCGGCCGAGTACACACACAGCGACAGCGTGCACGCGTCGCCGCCGGCCATGGTTGTTGGATTTGTGGGGTGGGTGGGATTCCCCCTTGCGGTGTCGAGCACACGTGCTGTAGGAACGGCCACGCACTCGTGCCGGGACGAGGAGGAGGCGCCGCGTCTCGTGCGTCGCGTGAGCTCCCGCGTGCGAGAGAGAGAGATGGGGGGAGATCGAGCGGCGTGGACGCTGTCGTCCGTTGCTCGTCTTCACCAGCCGACCGATTGCGGATTGCCTGGTTGTCGTCGCGTTGCGTTCTCTCCCGGCAACACGAAATTGTGAGGGGAGGGGAAAGCGACTGAGTTTTCGCCCCCTGAGGAAAGCGTGAACCCACAGGTGGACTCAGGTACCTAAAAAGCGCTTTTAAGAAGAAAAAGCGCGTTTTTGAGCCGCTGGAACTGGCCAGTTTGTTTTGGCCGTGCGCAAATCGACTGTTCGGACCAACAGTGGGATTTGGTGTGTATTTTGCCGTTGGAGCTGCTGGCAAGTTGCCAGGGGCAAGTGCCACTGGCAACGTGACCGCGCGTTCGACGAATGTCGTCCTGTCGCGCAGATCATTCTTAACATTTATCTGATTTGTAACAACGTTAAAAACACAGTGGTTCTTTGGGAGCCAAGATGGCTACAGTACATGGGAGAGCACCAGGACCAAACCAGGGTGGTTGGTTCGTAGCACGTTTCTCGCTTCTTCGCTACTCTTTCCTCGACATCATCCGTGCGACTTTCCCTGGCATCTCACAGAGTTTCTGGTCTACGAGTCCAGCAGTCATCTGCCACTCGCCCAACGCCTCCTTCGCATCTGACTCTCGACCTGAAGATTCGAAACCGTTGCCTTACCTGAGAAGAGGTTCTGGGTGACTCATTGCCAGAGCGCGACGCTAACAAACTCCAGTCAGTAGAACACACCAGCGGCGGTTCAATTCATGCTTTAATGCAGACATTATGGCCCTTGCACACGCGGTCAACTATCTCATCTTGAGTCAGAGCACGCTCTCTGTCCTGCAGACCTGCATGCAACAGTGTGCCGCCCACACCCTTACGAGATGCATCATTTCGGACCACCATCGCTGAATCCTCGGTGATTCAGGCGTAGTACGTCGGTTGCTCCTTTTCCTTCATCTGCGCGACGCGTGCGGACGCCTCGTGGATCTTGCGACCAAAGAACTTGCCAATGGGCACGAGGCTCTGAAGCGCGTCGACGGTGGCTGGGACAGTTTCCACGAGGTCATCGTCGTTGTCTGTCATCGCCACTTTCGCGACATTCACAGCCGCCTCCATCGCCTGGTTCATGGAGCGTTGGTCACTATGGCCAGAACCCGACTTTTTTGCCAGTTGACCTGGCGTGAGCGCCATGATCATGCCGTCAGTACCTTGCTGTTTGCCAGACGTGTGCGTCGCTTTGGAGCTCTTCTTCTTGGGCTTGCACACACGGCGGGCATCAGAGTCTGAGGCCGACGATGACGAAGAAGAAGAGGACGAGGAGAAGGAGTACGACTTGCGGTGGTGCTTCTTACTCTTGCTCGCCTTCTTCTTCGGCTTTGTTGAGAGATCGTGCTTAGCCGTCTCGTGACTCATTGCCAGTGTGCTGCGTCGGTTCTTCTCTGGCTGCAGCGACTGTCGACGCATCTTCTTGCGCTTGATCAACTTGAGCTTCAGCTTGGCCATCGCGCGAATGAATTCGTGCTCGTCTTCCGTGTCGAGTTGGTTCGAGCTCGTGTCCGAGTCCGAATCCGACGGCAATGCGTCTTTCACGACGTGGTCGATGAGATCGTGCAGCGACAGCGTCGAGAGTCGGCGTCGACTGCCCGATCGTCGATTCTTCAGATCCGGTGCCGACTGGTTGCGGTCATCATTCGTCAGCACGGTCATACTACTGGACGTGCGTGACGCATCGTCTTCCGGTCGTTGGTTGTCTGACGCGAACGACGTGGCCTTCTTGCGGTTGTGGCTCTCGGCGAGCAGCTTCTTGCCCAACTCGTCTTCCTCGAGGCGCTCCTGTTCCTCACGACGGCGCTTCTTTTCCTTCTCGCGCTCCTGAACCGCGCGCTCCTCGGCGAGGCGCGCTTCCTCCACCATGCGTCGCTCTTCCTCTTCAAACTTGCGCCGCACACGCTCTTCCTCGTTGGTGCGCAGCTGCTCCATCTCCTGCTCAATGCGCTGCCGCTCCTGCTCGAGCCGTTCGCGCTGCTTGCGCTGGCGCTCCTCGGCATCGAGCTCCGCTTCATCCCGCCCATGGTGGTGTTCATGGTGTTGGTGTTGCTGGTATTGCTGGTCAAGCAGCTTGGTCGACTCGTGGTCGCTCGGGACGCGCTTGGCCTTCACGGGCTCCTCGTGGCTTGCGCGACCGGGGTAGTTGTCGCGGATCATCATTTGGAGCCGAATCGTGCCGCACTGCGTACTGCCTTTGAAGAGCGGGAAGCTCTGGTTGATCGTTGAGCCAATCTTGAGCTGCTTGAGCGGGATCGCGCACGAACCGATCGACGGGCTATAGAGCTGGTGCTGGCTCTTCACGCGGATGCTCAGGATCTGCTTCTTGATGTTGTCCACGGGCACTTCGAACTTCTCGTTCCAGAGCGCCGACGTCTTGAGCTTGGACACGGTCACTTTGGTGTGGAACGTGCGGTGGCCCGGCAATGGGTTCTCGTTCAGCAAGTTCGACATGTTGGTCGTCGAGCTCACGACCGGCGTGTCGCCGATGTACACGTTGCAGTACGACGACTGCGACGTCGACATTGATAGGTTGTCGGCCGAGTGGACGCGCAGGAAGATCGTGTGGCGCGCTCCTATGAAGCCGGCCGCAGTGGCTGCCGCGGAATTCGCACCGTTGGACGACGAAGACGCGTGGCGAGAACTCATGAAAACAGGATCGTTCTGGGTATTACCTACGTGTGGCGGATTGATGAATGGCTCAAACACAGGAGAGCCGACGGCTCTCATCCGTGTTGCCCCACGGCGACTCTACAAACCAACACTCTATTGCTAAACGCATCATCAACCCCACCCTTCGGTCATCGAACGGCGCCTCCGTCAGCGCGCTGATTGTTTTCGTGCCAACTTGATCCAATAACCAGAATAAGGAGTTTCTGGACCCGTATTTATAATATCAAGAACAAGGCCAAGATCGTTTTTAAAGGTTTAAAAAGCGTAATAGAAGCAACCTGTACCCAATCCACAAACCAGCCATCGGATGTTGAAGGCACGAAAAACAACGGAAAGATAAGAAACGCACATGCGTTTGCTGCAAGGCGATTGTATCTTCACGGACGAAATAGCCGATGGGTTCGATCTGACCACATCGAACTTCGATTCGTCCCACGGGAGTCGTCTGCCTCCTCAAGCACACGGTATGAGTCAATGATGCTGCTATGTATTCACTTCGATGGCAGCCCATTCTGACCACAGTCGACCTTCATGAAAGGCTCCAGGTGGAAATCACGTGGTCGTCTGCTGTGATGGCTTGGACTGCCTGAAGCTTCCTCTTCCATGCTCCATGGCTCTCAAAAGTAGTACGTCGGCTGTTCCTTCTCCTTCATCTGTGCGACGCGCGCGGACGCCTCGTGGAGCTTGCGGCCGAAGAACTTGCCCAGCGGCGCGAGGCTCTGAAGCGCATCCACAGTGTCCGGGACAATATCCAGCATCGCCTCATCATCTCCCATGGCGATCTTCGCGACGCTCGCGGCCACGCCCATCATCGCCGCGTTCACCGACAATTCGTTGTCGTTGTCGCTGTCGGAATCCGATCCCGTTTTCTTGGCGATCTGGCCAGGCGTGAGGGCCTTGATGACGCCGTCGTTGCCAAGTTTATCAGCCTTCTTCTTGGCCTTCTTGCTCTTCTTCTTCTTGGACTTGCGCGCGTGGTACTCGTCGTCCGAGGACGACGACGACGATGAGGATGAGGACGAAGACGAGGCATTGGATTTCATGTACTTCTTGCTCGTTGTCGACTTCTGCGGGGGCTGCGGCGCGAGATCGAACTTGCTTGGCTCATAACGAGGCTTCGCGACGAGGTGGCCGAGAGTTGCATTCTCCTGTCGCAGTCTCGCGGCGAGGTCCGATCGGTCCTTCTCCTTGCTCAGGTCGACCGTGCTTCCTCGGTTCTCGAGTTGCGACGACTTGCGCAGCTTCTTGCGTCGCAACAGCTTGAGCTTGAGCCGGGCCATCTCGTGGATGAACTCGTGCTCGTCCTCGGTGTCGAGCCGATCCGAGGCGCACTCCGAGTCCGTGTCCGAGTCGGACGGCAACGCGTCCTGCACAACCTGGTCAATGAGGTCTCGCAGCGACAGCGTCGAGCGGCGGCGCGCGCTGCTTGATCGCCTCATGCCCTTGTTGAGCTCCGGCGCCGACTTGCTGTTGGGGCGAAGTGCCTTGTCTTCTCCGCCGTACGCAATTGCGTCTTGGTCATCCGCCATCAGCACAGTCATACTGCTTGACGTGTGTGACTTTCGATCGTCGACGTCCGCCTGGTTATCCGACGCAAACGACGCCGCCTTCTTGCGGCTACGGCTCTCCTCAAGCAGCTTCTTGGCCAACGCTTCCTCCTCGAGCCGTTCTTGTTCTTTACGGCGGCGCTTCTCTTCCTTCTCACGCTCCTGCTCGGCGCGCTCTTCGGCGAGACGTTGCTCTTCCATGATGCGTCTTTCATCTTCTTCAAACTTGCGGCGCACGCGCTCTTCCTCTTCGATGCGCAGCTGCTCCATCTCCTGCTCAATGCGCTGGCGCTCCTGCTCGAGCCGTTCGCGCTGCTTGCGCTGGCGCTCCTCGGCATCGCGCTCGGCGCTTTCGCGCTCTTGCTGCTCGCGCAGCTTAGCCGACTCGCGCCTCGCCGCCTTGGCTACGTGCTTGTCAATGTCTTGCTCGTGCAGACTGCCGCGGCTCGGGTAGTTGTCGCGGATCATCATTTGGAGCCGAAGTGTGCCGCACTGCGCGCTGCCTTTGAAGAGCGGGAAGCTCTGGTCGATCGTTGAGCCAATCTTGAGCTGCTTGAGCGGGATCGCGCACGAACCGATCGACGGGCTATAGAGCTGGTGCTGGCTCTTCACGCGGATGCTCAGGATCTGCTTCTTGATGTTGTCCA
>JAADXJ010000818.1:0-14161 GCA_023337735.1 Pythium biforme
GAGAAGGAGATGACCCGCGACGACCAGCAGTTCCTCGTGGACCGGTGCGTCGACGTGCTCGTGCAGCCGCGCGATCCGGCGCTCGAGACCATCAAGATGCAACTCGAATTCGACTACACGTACGCGCACCTCGAGGAGGCGTTGCGCCAGAAGCGCGACCGCAAGGAGAAAAGCGTCGCGACCATGCAGCGCACGATCGTGACGCTCGTGCCGTCCAAGCCCAGCGACTTTGAGACCATGACGGCGCTCTACCGGCAGATCTTCACGCTGCTCATGCTGGACGCCGAGGCCGACAAGGCCATGGACCGCCACGTCGAGAAGGAGGTCGCGGCCGCGCTCGAGAGCGTGTTCCCGCGCATTGGGCTCAAGACGTTTGTGACCATGGCCCCCGAGGACAAGCGCTTCCAGCTCGACGAGCTCATGCGCATCGTCGAAGGCATCCGACTGTTCAACAAAGAGTTGGGCAAGGGCGGCGTGGGCATCGCGCTCAGCGCCGACGACATCCAGGACCAAATGGTCTCACTGTCGCACGTCATCAAGGCCGAAGTTCAGGACGCCAACGACGTGTGCACGCAGTACACCGAAGTGCTGCTCCACGTCCACCACCGCGCCCGCCCCGAGGACCACGAGGACGACGACGGCGACGAACGAGACGGCGAGCCCACGCAGGCGACACGCCAGCGCTGGCAGGACGAGCTCGGCAACCGCCGCCAGTTCGTCTCGTACTTGCAAAGCCTCGAAGAGGACATTACGTTCTCGAGCGACAAGATGGAGACACTGTTGGTGACGTTCCGCAACGACCTGGGTGCGCTCAAGAACCTCGTGGGCGCGCGCACGTCGCTTCCGAAATCCCAAGTGTACCCGCTTTTTGAGGCCGTGAGCAAGTCCTGGAAAGTGCTGCTCCAGGAGCACGAGCTACTGCAGGCGCGGTCGCGGTCGCTCAAGGCGCTCATGCAGTTCAAGGACTCGTTCGAGCGGTCGCTGACCGAAGACTCGGAGCACTGGCGCCGCGCCAAGAAGGCCGGCTCGATCCCGGCCGAGGAGCTCTTTGACAAGCTCGAGACCTTCCCCGCCGAGCAGCAACTCGACAAGCCGTCTACCGCCAGCAGTGCCACCAAGCTGCCGTCGTTCCGGCTCACGAACCGCTTCTCGCTGGAGGACACGACGCTCGACGACGTGGACGACGGCGACGACGACAGCGGCAACCCGAACGAAGAAGAAGGCTCGAACGAGCCAGTGCGCATGCCCGTGGACACGACGCCCGAGTTTATGCAGCTGCCGCTCGAGTACCAAGGCTTTTGCCCGTGGACGATCGTCGAGCGGGGCGGCCTCTTGCTTCCGGGGGACCCGTCGCTGGGCGTCGTGCAGTACCGCAACGCCTACCACGTGTTTGTGAACGAGCGCGCGCTGCAAGAGTTCATGCTCCACCCACGGCGGTACGTACAGGGCATCCTCCGGCTCGCGGCCAAGCAGCCAGCGTTCATCTACTTGCTGCGCCTCCAGGACGCGTTCCCGAACACGAGCCTCAGCGCGCTGCTCAAGCTCTGCCACA
Organism: Pythium biforme; assembly: GCA_023337735.1. Classification (NCBI taxonomy): domain Eukaryota; phylum Oomycota; class Peronosporomycetes; order Pythiales; family Pythiaceae; genus Pythium; species Pythium biforme. The sequence goes on from JAADXJ010000818.1 coordinate 1,553, forward strand.
CGTTCCCGCAGGGCATTCCACAGGGCGCGATCGGGGCCGCGGCCGCGGGCGTGCACCCGCTCTTGGCGCCCCCGCCGGCCCACAAAGTCGACGCCAGCACGAGCACGCCGACGCATTTTGTCGAGAAACACATTGACTACCAGTACGAGTGGAACGAGTGGAGCCTGCGCCGCAAGGCGTTGCAGATCGCCAACTTGCGCCACTGCCAGACCGTGTCGTGCCAGACGAGCCTGAGCCACTTCCGCCGTGAGACCGACACGCAGGTGTACTTGCCGCAAGAGACCACCACGCAAACGGGCAAAGAAAAGGGCACCAACCCGCCGCGCGTCACGACGTACTTTGCCGGGCTGCGCAGCGGCAAAGTGGTGACCCGGGCCGAGTCGAAAGACGCGGATTCCGATTCCGACGATGCAGGCAAAGACGAGGAGCGGCCCGCGGTCATCTCGTACGCGTTTGAACTCTAAACGCCACGTCTAAAAACGATGCATGCATTGTAGTATATGAGGAAGGGTTTCGACGATGCTCTCCTCCGCGCCTCCGCAAGACGCTCACGCCACATTCACGCGGGGGCAGGCCGCGACCATTTGCGGTCGCGCTGGGGAGGAGACGATCGGAGTCAGTTAAAAACATCTACAAACTGAAAATGAACTTGGCAAACTTGTCCTGGTCGAGCGTCACGCCGTCCGCCATCATGAGCTTGTCCTTGTTCTTCTTGACAAACTCAACCAGCAGCGGCTCGAACTGCTCCTCGATCTTCTCCATGGTCAGGTTCTCCGACGTCAGAATCTCGAACGCAGTCTTGACGTCTTCCTGCGACGAGCCACTCTGGAGCTGCTCCGCACAGAACTTGGAGAACTCCTCGAACGAGATCTCGTCGTTGTCGTCCTCGTCAATCTTGTCGAACTGGTCGTGGCAGTCGTCCTCGCTCAGCGCGAGACCGAGACCCTTGCAAGCCATGATGAACTCTTCACGCGCGAGCACGCCGTCGTTGTCCAGGTCAAAGTGGTCAAACACTTCCTTGATTTCACGGATCTGCTGCGCCGTGAGGTTGCCCAGCTTGCTGAGCGCGACTTCCTTCTCGAGCGCCTTCACCTTGTCGCGCACCGCGTTCTCGAGCGACGAGAACTGCGCACGCAAGCTGTGGATCGTCTCCGTCGTGTACGGGTTCGTGAACACACGCAGCTTCTCGAGCTGCTCGTTCACCTTCTCGAGCTCCTCCATCTCTTCGTTGAGCGAGGCGAGCTGCTCCTGCGGCGTCTCACCTTCACCTTCGTCCATGTCCCCGTTGCCCACAATGTCGATCGACAGCTTGTGCATCGAGTCGACACGGAAAAGGCTCTGGCGAAGCGACACCATGGAGGAGAACTGATCGGCCAACGTGCCGTCGACAGTGTTGATCGCCTGTGTGCTCGACGTGCAGCGCTCCTTGAATTGCGACGACAGCTCCGCAAACTTGCGGCAAATGTCGTCGCGACGCTCGACGTTCGCGAGCTCCTCCTCAAAGTAGCCGTTCTTGTCGGCACAAGTCGCCAAAAGACGCTTCACGCGAGCGTCGGTCTTGTCGATCAAGGCCACGTCGCTCGTTCGACCGGCGCTCACCAACGCTTCTCTCTTCGCGAGAAGCTTCTCGTTCTCCGCAACGACCGTGTCGTGGACCTTGGGCACCAGCACGTTCTCAAAGTGCGCCTTGGCAGCGAGCACGCCGTCCTTCGTGGCATCGTCCACACGAGTCGCCACTTCAATCTCCTCATCCATCTCCTCAATCACATACTTGAGATTACGCATCAGCAGCTTGCAGTCCTTCACCACAGCGTCCACTTCCTGCTGCGCACGGATCGCGTCGAGGATCTTGTTCTTGGTGTCCTCGATCTTGGTCTCCACCGTAGTGACAAACGCCTTCATGGCTTCAACACGGTCAACGGCAGACGCAGCCTCGGCGTTCTCCGGGCTGAGACCCTGCGAGTGCTCCACGACAGTCGCAAGCAGGTGCTTGTAGCGCGGCAGCTCAACTTCCTCGATGAAACCGATGCTCTCAAGTTTCTCCTCGGCTTCGGCGGTGGTCGTGGCAAGCAGACCCTCGTCAAAGAGCACCGACGATTCCTTGTCCTTCGCCCAGGCCTCGACCTTCTCGAGCTCCTTGACGACCTTGGCGAGGAACACTTCGGTCTTCTGGAAGCTCTCGAGGCTCGTGCGCAGCTTGAGCTCATACGCGCTCTCGAGCTCGTCCAGCTGCGCCTTGACTTCCTGGAGCTTCTCGATCGGCGGCTCCAACACGGGGATCTCGCGGTTGTTGTTCTTGCAGCTCGAGATCCAGCGACCGGCGCAGCTGTCCACCTGCACAAACTGCGCCTCACGCGGCGGCTTTTCGCTCTTCTTGTACTCGAGGTGGGCTGCGAGCGCCTCGCGGGTCTCGGCCAGACGGCGCGGCGGGCTCATCGACTGGAAGCGCTCGACCTGCGCCGTCATCCACTCGAGCAGGCCCGAGGCGTTCTGCTCAAACTCAAGCGCGAGGTCCTGGTGACGCTGCGCAATGTTGACGGCCTTGCTGATGGTCGTCACGGCCTTCTTCTTCTGGACGCCCGAGGCGAACTCCTTGAAGAGCAGCGACACGTACGTCATGATCGACTTCTCATCGGGCTTGTCCTGGCCGGCGACGTCGGCGACGTTGAGCAGCTGCGGGATGCGGAACTTGTCCTGCGCGATCGTGAACGCGCGCGTGACGTTCTCGGTCGCGTTCGCCGGGCTGAGCTTGTCAAAGTCCACGAGGCTCGGGTAGAAGCGGTGGATGAGCGCGCAGAACGCCATGCCGTTGGCCCACGAGCTCGAAAAGTTCTTGACCTCGACAGTTGGGTAGTCGGCCAGCGAGCGGTTCACCCAGAGCAGCAGACCGTCCTTGCCCGAGACGCCCTCGACGTCGATCTCCGCGACCTGGAACGACTTGATCAGCGTCCACATGAGCCCGAGAATGAGCTTCTGGTTGCCGTCGAGAATGTCCGACGAGCCGAGGTTCGTGAGGTTCACGTTCTTCTTCTGCATGAACGCGAACGCCATGTTCAGGTTCTCCATCTTCTGGATGCGCATGCGCGGCTTCTTGTTGAATTTCTACCAAGGGGGGAACACGATGAGACCACCGGAGAAACGCGGATCCGTTTTGGGCATGGCTTCTTCGGTCGTACTGTACCTTGCACACTTTTTCGCGGCAGATGATCTGGAGCAGCGCGATGAGGCGGATGCCGTCGGCGAGGTCCTCGTACAGATCATCGATCTGCATGCGCTTGCGCGACAGGTACGTGTTGGCCCACTACAGGATACACATACAGACACAGAGTGAAGGTTAACAACGCGCGGCTCGTGGTCGGGTCGAACGCGCGTGACGCACTCCCGTGAACGTGTTCTTCTGCACGTCGACCCACTCGTCGCCGCCCGCCATGGTGTGTTGGTGTTGCTGGTGGCTTTCTTTTTCGCGTCTGGAGACGTGTGGCGTTCTCGCGCTTTTGTTGGCGAGATGACCGATCGCACTTTCCTGGCGCCAGCGCACGACACTGGGCTCGGATTTTTTGGGGCTTGTTGTCAGGACGTGACGGGTGGGTTTTCAAAGGATCAAACCCGTTTTGTAAACCCACCCGTCATTTGCTGGGAAAATACACCGTGAATGGGCCGGGTTGAGAAATCTGGGTTCCTTGGCCGGTCTGACCCGAAGAAGAAGGGGGAGCGAGGTGACAAAGGTGATGAAGCAAGTCGGCGTTAGATTGAAGCACGATCCAACGTTGGTTGGATTGGAGCACTTCAACTGGACGCGTATAATACACCAGCGTTCGTTACGTTGGGGCCCGGTTCGTCCGAATTCCGTGCGACCATGACGAAGCGCGATGAAGCCAAGTCGGTGGGTTGCGATCGCGCGCGCAGGGATAGCGGGGCGACCACGCGTCGCACGCGCCCGCTCATGCGCTAGTTCAATAGACCTTGCGATCGTGCGTCTAACCGTGTGTTTGTCATGCAGTTCTCGGACCAAGTGCCGACGCTGCTGGGCAGTGCCTCGGCCGGTATGATCGGCCGTATCTTCTGCCATCCAATTGACACGGTCAAGGCGCGACTCCAGGCGAGCACGGCCGCGAAGCAGAGCTTCTTCGGCTTACTGCAGCTCCGGAACATGAGCGTGGCGCACTTGCGCGGCCTCTACCGTGGCCTGGGCGTCAGCGTGATCGGGTCCGCGCCGGCGACGTGTCTGTACCTCACGTCGTATGAAGTGTCGAAGGACTCGTTGCACGGCGTCAGTGTGTTCCGCGAGAATCCGTCGCTCATGTACCTTGGCGCTGGCATGCTCGCAGAGGCATTTAGCTGTGTGCTCTGGGTGCCCATCGACGTCATCAAGGAGCGCATGCAAGTCCAAATGCCTGTGGTGGCCACGGAGGGGGCGGCGACCGCGAGCCAGCGCGTGTACTATCGCAATACGCTCCACGCCGTGCAGACGATCATGCAAACCGAGCGGTTGGGGGGTCTGTACAAAGGGTACGGTGCGACACTGCTGTCGTTCGGTCCGTTCTCGGCATTGTACTTTATGTTTTACGAAAAGGTACGCCAAGCAGCGCCCCTGAAATCGCTGGTCAGCTCGCTAGTAAGATCGCTAATGATGATATCTAGAACAAGGCGTTGCTGAAAGACTACCTCAAGACGAGCGAACTGTCTCCTCAGTACACACTGCTAAGTGCCGCGACCGCTGGTGCGGCGGCCTCGCTCATCACCAACCCGCTCGACATGATCAAGCTTCGTCTTCAGGTATGACAGGCGGTTTGGTTATCATAGCTCTCGCGTGTGATAGATTGACGTCTCTCGGTGTTGTAGGTACAACGCGCGTATGCGGCGGAGGCAAATGCAGTGACCTACACGGGCATTGTCGACGGTCTCACGAAAGTCATCAAGTGAGTTGGACTTTCAGATATACCGTCCAGGATGATCGACGCTGACTGTTGTCCTTGTACGTCGGCAGATCGGAAGGCGTGCTGGCGTTGTACAAGGGCGCTGGAGCTCGCGTGGCCTTCCACGCACCGTCAACGGCGATCACGATGTCGCTCTTCGAGAGCTGTCGACGATTCTTTGCGGACCTACTTGATAAGCAATAGAGCTGTGATGAGGCCCAACGCGACATGATGCCACTGCCGGGGAATGGAAAACAGTCTGCTTGTTTTGGTTGGTTTTACAGGCATTTTCAACTATCGGAAAGAAGCGTGCTGTTTGTTCGTTTCTGTACTGGTACTTCAAAGACTGGTATGTGGACTTGCGTTACTTTTTCTGTTTCTTGACGGGTACCGCGCTATCCGCCACTTGCTTCATTGCGACGGCATCTTTCTCCACCGAGCGCTTGAATTCCAAATGTTTCACATTGATGGGTTTGGCAGACTGCGTGGACGAACTTGCCAGTCTCTTGAAGCCTCGAGGTCGCTCTGGGATCACGCCAAGTAGCTTGGGTACGTTACCTTGATATTCGATGACTTCCACGTGGTTGATCGCACCAACTTGCTCCATCTTTTCTCGTTTGCGGCTCAGCCAATCGCGCTGGAACGCTTCTTCCTCGGCTTGGATGACCTCTTCTTGCTCTTCCTGCTCCTCGTCTAGGTCTTCTTCGGCTTCCTTTGAAATCTGAACTGTGTTGTACTCGCCTGCAGTGGTCTGCTTGCCCGCCCAGTTGCCAACCAAGAGAGGGCAATCGTCATGGAGGCGTAACTCAAGCTGTGCACCATCCTGGATGCCGATTTCTTCGAGGGTCATCACCTTGCCTTCGTCGCCGATGAGTGTGTCACCCCAGAAGATTTGCTGGTCCCAGATCGAGATGAGCTGGTCGGCCAGTTCCTCCATCCAATTCTTGATATAGTTCAGAGTGTTACGCGGACGTACGCGAATGGGAAGTACGTTCATCACCGGTACTTCATCTGGCTCCTCGTTGCTGGCGGAAGAGCCCTCAACACGCACTACACGGGACACTGGCATTTGTTCTTGTAACTCCAGTGCTACCTTCGGCAGGTTTGCAACCGCTTGAGGCACATGCATGTAGATGTGGAAAGATGGATCCGATTGCTCGACTTTCTCGTCCAGACGACGGCGAATCCGCGCTCGCGTTGGAGACATCTCCTCTTCACGTGCGCGCTTGTAACTTTCGACGGTCGTCGCACGACGCGGACGAGCCATCTGAGACGGCGAACCAACGTCCTCGTCATCGTCATCACCGTAGCCCCATGTTTTCTCAGCAGGAGGCGGCGGTGAAAGCGACGAGCTCCGATCAACTGCTGCCTTGGGGCCTCCCTCCAATAGGAAGGAGGTCATTTCACCGAGCGGCAATAGAACCGGTACTTCCATATCGATGGACGTGCTTTCTCCGTGTTCATCTGTGTACATGACGCGACGCGTTCTTGTTCCAGTGCCAATAGCTTCTTGCTTGTTGCCATACACCTTTCCACTCACCCAGCAAATGTATCTTCCCCGCTTGAGTTCCTGTTGGCCGCACTGATTGAACGTGCACACGTGAGGCGTGCCGTGACGACGACACACAAAGATACCGTCCTCCAAAAATTGAAACAGGTTGCGGCAGTTGCGGCTGCAGCACTCAGCCGCTTTCGCACACGAGAATGTCGTGATCGCGTCTCCAAGATGAATCTCCGATGACACCAACTCGTTCTTCGTACCCTCTGACGTAATTGTCTCCTCGCCCTTCGATTCTTCCTCTGCTTCCAACTTCGAGCGGTGTGCCGCAATAATCTTCTGCTGTTGCAACGTGTCAAAAATCCAGTTTTGGACGAGCCAGTATGCGCGCATGGAGCACACTTTGCGATCGAGCTCTGGATCGCCAAAGTGGCTCGTGCAGCTCTCGTCACACGCGTGAATGTACTTGTGCAAAAGACACACGTACACGCGGCGCCGTGGCGAGCCGTAGCACTCCAGGTCGCGGTCCATTGACACGATCTTGCCGCAGCCTTTACCGATACAAGGCTCACCTGTCTCGAAGCGAAGATCGGTTGCGCGGATGTGGAGCAGCTTGGCCCACTCGGCGATGCGGTCCATGACATCCATCTTGTGCTTGACGCGTGCCATCCATTCGAGCGACGCGAAGTCTGTCGATGCCTCGATCGCGATCTGATCTTTGACGTGGATGCCTTCGACAAATGTGTCGGCAGCCGTGACGCCGGATTCCATCTCGGTCAGCTTAGCGTCGTACGTGGCACGCTGGTCCGGATCGCTGAGCGTCTCGTACGCGACGCGAAGACGTGCAAATTCGGTCGAATCGGGCACGTCCGTTGGTAGGTCATCGTCGGCGGTGGCGGCCGCAGAGGAGGAGGCAGCCTGTTGCTGCTGCTTGTCCGGGTGCAACTGCAACGCGCGCTTGCGAAACTGCTTCTTGATCTCTTCTGCCGTCGCATCGCGTCCGCTCAGCCCGAGCAGCTCGTAAAAGTCCTTCTTCTTCTTGGCGACTTGTTTGCCTGGTCGCTTCAGCGGCGTCGTTGGCATCTTGCCCGTCTTCTCCTGTTCGCGCCGCTCCTCAGCGCTATAGTCCTGGTACGGATTCCAGTTGAACGCGAGCTGCTCAAGACGGTTTTCGACGGCGCGCCACAGCCCGCTCGTGCACTCATGGACCTGGAAGCGCAGCGTGTGCGCATCGCTCGGCAAGATCGCGCCGCGCTTCTCGAAAAGCGCGATCTTTGCCAGCAACGCGGCGCGGCGCGCGGCAATGTTATCCTCTCGTGTCGCGTCGTCTACCTCGTCGGCTGGGGCGTTTGGCACGGCGCTTTCGCGTGGAGATGGCGGCGCCATGGCTTTGCCGGTACTGGAGCGACTATCGGCGTCGTCGGCGCCCTCGGGGTCGAGAAATGCGTGCGCGTCGGCGTCTTCCATTTTCCCCTTGACTGGTTTGCTGCACCGTGACTGTATTTCTTTCTTGCAGTTGGCGGCGCATCACACAAAAAAGGCGGAACCGGGTCGGGTCCCGAAGGCCGTCTTCAACTTGCGGGTTTATTGACCCACACAGAACCCGTTTAGCTGGACGTTATTTATGGACCTCGACTCGATTCCGTAAATAACACGATGGCTTCCTTTTTACGACGTGGTGTCCAGCGGGAGTCGCTGGGAGCGACAGGTGAGGAGGGGTGAGGTGCGCAGGACTATGATTTGCTGACGCCCTCGGATCTATTGGCCTTCTTGTTGGCAATCAAACGAGGTAGGAACGGCGTGATGAGGATTCGGAATACGAGCTATTACCTTTCTACTCAGTATGAGGAAAGAGACGTCAAGGTTGAGCATGAGACATTGCAGGTATGCGCTAGCATCAGTGTGCGCTCGACCATTCGCCTCTATGTCGTCAACGGACCATCCAGATGCACTGATCAGTCCTACAGACAATCCACATAGACTAGAAACGCAGTAGCTCAACTCTAAATCCGCTCTCTACTCATTCAACGTGCATATTCTGTTTGTTTGTTTGTGATCAGCGTTATGATAATTCAGCGGGTAGTCTTTTATCAGCATTCAAGCTCAGGCGAAAGAAGACTGTGTGCACATCCCTTCACAAACGTTCAAGCAAAGGCAACCTCACAGCGTCAGACCGACACGACAGTGCTGTGGCGAGTTCGGGAATGACCGAGAGTGAGAGAGGTTCCAAACCCTCGCCCATCGCTCCATTGCGTCTTCGTCTGTGAACCAATGACGCTACTCTCATCGGTGATTGGCTGATTCAATACCGGTACATAAGATACCGGTTTCTGAAGTCCAACTGGTTCAGTACCGGTACCAATATTTGAGCAGGGTGACGAAAAGCATAGGTGGCTAGAATCCATGTCAAAATCAACTTCAATGTGATCGGGGACGAACTTTTCAACGCCAAAGGAATGCGACTGGAATGGGTGAGAGAGGCATGCAGCCCCTCGAAAATTGGGATTCATATTTATCCGTCTGTACCTATGCGTTCGATCTATCTGCTCTCTTTCTCTTCTGGCAATTATAACTGGCTATTCGCTAGGTGTTTCTCTGAAATGATGGTCGGGGACGCTACACCGTGTTGTCTTCTGTCGCGGGCTCTTCCTTTATGGAGAACATCGCCGGCGCCGCGTCCACGTGGTCCAGAAGCTGCATGAGTTCTTGCAGGTCGGTATCGGAGAAGTCCGGTAGCAGCGGCTGCGCAGATTCGCTGGCCTCGAACAAATCAACGTCTTGCACTGTGCTCATGATCTGGTCGTGGTCTCGTCGCTCTTCGTGCTTCACGAAGTCGTCCTCATGGTGGTCAACTTGTCGCAGTGAATCGCTGTGGCGTGGACTCTCGTCGATTGTCTGCCAGTGGCTCGGCGCGCGCTCGAGCGGCGGCACCGGCAAACCCTTCTTGCGCAGCCGCCGCCGGTGGTCAACGCGGCGCTGATTGATGTTCGCGCGCTCGCGATGGTACGCACAAAAACGGTGGAGCCCGCCGCCGCGCTTCTCACTGCGCAGCATATCGCAGAGCTTGCTCGGATACCGGCACAGCATGGCGCTGCGCTCGGGGCTGTGGATAATCGCCGTGACGTTGCGCGCTTGCGTGGAGGCGGCGCTGCTGTACGTTGCGGTGGATCGCGAGGTGAGCTGCATCGTCGGCGAGAAGAGCGGAGACGACCGCGTGGGCATGGCCATGGTCGCTATCATCGCTGTGGTGCTCGTGGTCGCTGTGGTCCTGTTCGCTGTTTGACTTGAGGGTCTGGTGGAGAATTCCATACTGATGGGCGCCCTCTCTCGCGCTGAAGGCGCAAGCACGCGCTGGAGCTCCGCACGTTTTGGTGTCTCACTCAGTCTCAGCACACAAAAAACAATCAATGCGACATTTGACCAATCATCATTCCGAATGATGAGGCAATCTGTCCCGTCGCTGTCCATACACCCTGCCAAATAATACATTGATGTGGACCACATGTAATAGAACGATCTGGACTGATCGATGCATACTGTTCTCTCCGTCGAATAACCTTTGACAACACATATTTGGATGATTACGTACAGCATCAACCTGTCGCCCCACGCGTGATCCGTAAAGCCACGTCACAGATTTCTGCGCAGCGTCAACCTGGTCGCGTTGGACTCTGAACCTTTCAGCGCCGAAGCGGCCCGAACACGGCGCCACCACGCGCTCGTCATCACCTTTGTCCGTCATGGCGGCGTCCAGTTCTACGAATCCGGCGCTCGGCAGAAGGAGACAGTCCGACGAAGAAGCGGGTACACTGTATCTGCCTCCAGGCCCCGAGGTCCGCTATTTCCAGCCCGGACTCCGCCATCAACGCACGGGAGTGAACGTGTATTTTCGTGTCGTTGTGCTGTGCTGAGCATCATCTAGATTTGGGATGACGGTCTCTAACTGTGTGCGTGCCGTGTGCTATCCCCCCATTGTGGCCCTTGCGCTGTCTGACCCACGCGAATGGCGTCGGTCGGAGCGGTCGTGCCCCTGCACGCGCCGAGTGGGACGCGAGCCTCAGTCGATGCGGTCCAGACCACGCTGCAGGTCGTCCTGCCGCGTCCGCGATTTGTGCTCACGTGGGTGGCCGTCACACTAACGTGTGGTCTGAACGGGTTCATCGCGTTCGTGCTCGTGGCAATCTATTACGGCGGGCTCACGATCCGAGGCGGCTACCTCCTTGAGGCTACGGGTCTGCTGCCACTGGAATATATCCCGATTGTCATCGCCTGCTACGCGGTCGTGACGGTGTACTTTTGGGCCCATTTCGTCGCGATCCTGTGGGTGTCGTTACGCAAACGTCGCCTCGCGTTCCCACCGCCAAGCCGGTTTCGCTGGACGTGCGCAGGAGGCCCGCTGCGACTCATTCTGGCGCTGTGGACCAAGCTCACGACGCTGTTCTGTCCGTCGACGCCCTCGGCCGAGGCCTTTGAAGTGCGGTTTCTGCTGCGAGAGATGGTCGAGATCGCGCTGCAGACTTTCCAGGCGTACAAGTGCAGCGTGTTGGTCTCGCAGCAGTACATCAACGCGTTCTACGTGGCCGTGCTGACGACCAACTGCTGGACCGCGCCCATGATTTACATCACGACGCGCCGCTACCCGGCGCTACAGCGGTTCCGCTACATCTGGAGCGATCTCGCGCTGGATTTCGTGTCGGCTTTCGTCGTGCCCGTATGGACCGTGTACTCGATGATCCTCGTCGCGTTGCTCGACAACTTGAACCGCGTGAGCGTCGCCGAGAACGCGTTTGATGTGCCCTACGACGACGTGTTTCTCATGAACACAATCAAAGCCGCCCAGCAAATCGGCGTCACGAGCGCGTTCGACTTGGTCTCCAAGCTCATGCCGTTCCTCAGCATGGCCAGTTGCGTACACCACATCGAGCATCTCGTCGTCCCGGCTTCCGCTGCAATCGATACACCAGTGGATCTGTCGTTGCTTGCCGCCGGGCCACAGCTGGCTGTGCGTCCCAACAAAGAACACCGTTCCCTGCTCACCGTGCGATTTGTCCACGGACTGTTTGTCGCCTGGGGCGTCGCCGTGCTTGCGCTCCATTTCCACGCCGATCGCGTGAGCTCGCGCGAGCCTATCGAGCACAAGCGGGGCTGCAAATCCAGCTCGCAGCCGTGGCTCGTCAACCAGTTTTCGTGCACCGTGCTCGAGATCAACTGCTACCGGCGCGGCATTTCCGGCTCAGCTGACGAGATCGACGCCGGGCTCGCGAGCCTCAGCCCGCACGGCGTGAGCTCCTTGATCATTGCGCACTGCCCACGCCTCTCGATCCCGGCAAGGCTGCAACGCCTGAGCAATCTGATAGGGCTCGAAATTGCCAACAGCACGCTCGAGGACTGGGGCACGCAGGCCGAGCTTCTCAATGACAACCACGGAACGCTGCAGTTCCTCTCGCTCGTGCGCGTCAACATGACCGCGCTACCGCGGGCGCTCCAGTCCTCGCAGTTCCCGTCGTCGCTCACGAACATCAACTTGGCCGGCACGAACCTGACCTCGCTACCCGATGATCTCGATACGAAATGGCGGCGGCTTCTAAACCTCTTTATTGAGCGCTCGCTGTTCACAGAGATTCCGCCGAGCGTCGCGAGGATGCGGCCCGACCGTTTTTCGATGATGTACAACCGCCTCACCGAGATCCCGGACGATTTGCTGGCAAACAACCGGTACCTCGCGCTCTCGCTCGCCCATAATCCGATCACGAAGTGGCCCGCACATGTTGGCAGCGTCGACGAACTCGTGACTGTGGTCATGGACTACACTTTCCTGGTCGAATTGCCACCGTGGCTGCTTCAGGAAGGTCAACGACGGGCCGCAAAAAGCGCCGCGGCGATCGTGGTCTCAGCTGGTGGCAGTGCGTACTGTAAGGAGAGCGGAGCTGCCGCGTCGCCGGCGGGCCTCAAGGTTATTTGTCGACTCCGCGCCGACGCCGAGATCGAGGCATATCCGTTCACGTTCAGTTTGTCGAACCGAGCCCCGTGACGGCGTCAACGAAACGTCTCCAATTTCAGAATCGAGTATGTCTCGCCTCTGATGAGCCATAGCGTCCAGATCTACTGATCGGTTTCGTGGAAGCACGCAAGCGGGCGGATCTCTGGGTCCAACTGCTTGCGCACACGATCCAGCCGGCCGTGGTCTCTGGATCC
>JAADXJ010000819.1:0-14160 GCA_023337735.1 Pythium biforme
TACCGGTGCAATTTGCACCGGTAGAGTGTTGATGACAGGCACGCACTTCTGCGTCACCATGGCGTATGTAGGTGGATACTGAGGATCTGATTCATGCGGCGCCACAACAGTAAGGATCCTTTTTCCAGGGTCTCAACAGCTCAACCTGGAAGTTCAGTCTCCACCTTGGAATTTTGCCTCCAGGTTTTGCATACTTCAATACCACATTAGATTATGAAATGTGAGGAACTGGAAGCGCCAAAAGAAAATATCGAATGTCAATGGGCGCATCCTCCTTTTGCGTTCTTCTCACTTCGCAATGCGGTTTGTGTGGCGGATCTCGCTGGGTGTACGCACGGACCGAAGTCCACTGTTCAGTCCACTGCTCGTGCAAGCCAGGACACTCCCCTCTTTTCAGAAATTAATCGACCACCACATTCCACGTTCCGAGAGAGAGAGCTCAGCCCATGGTGGATGCGTGGCAGATCGTGCTGCTCGCGGTCGCGGTGCTCGCGGTCGCCGCGGCCTTCTGGGGCATGATCTACGTGATGCACTTCACGCGCCGCACGGACGCCTGGATCAACAACCACGTGCCGCTCGGTGACAAGTGCGTTCCGCTTCGCCAAGCTTCTTTTTGTCACGTAGCTTATCCACAATTGACGGAACGGTGCTGTCCAATTGCTTCTCGCGTAGCGCGCGGAACGCGCGTCTCGAAGCGGCGATGCGGTGCGTGCTGGAATCACCCCCCAAAAAGGAAGAAGACAGCATACCGCTCGTAGGAACTAATGAATGGCATTGCTACAGGGATGTGGAAGAGCGCTACAACGTCTGTGCGACCTGCGGCCTCGACAATGCGCACTACCGCATCTTCTGCGTGCTGTGCGGCGCACCCGTCGAGAAACTACCGACGAACGAGCCAACGGCGACCGAGACGACGACGGAACGCGCCAACTCTCGACCGGCCGAGCAGATCGCCACCTCGAGCGAGACGGTGCGCCAGCGGCGCGCGCGGTGCGTGTTCTTGTGTGAGCTCGCTTAGAATAAGCCAACTCACCACTGAGCCATTGTATTGGGGTTCGTCTAGCACACGTCGCGAATGGCTGCGGACGCGCGACGCTGATGGCACCTTCACGTGGCGACGCTCGGGCGACCTCCAAGCGCGCGGTAACGCGGAGAGTCCTGCCTACGTGGTGGCATTTCGACGTACAGAGCCGAAGGAGGAGCGGAAAGAGGTCGTCGCGATCGATATTCCAGGACCGAATGACGGTAGTGATGCGGTCTGCGTCGAAGTGGAACACGAGGACGATCTCTCTGCGGCGAACCCACGCCCCCCACTGCCAATCGACAAAGACCACATCGATTTTGACGGCTTTCCGGAGGCACATGCCAAATTGGAGCGCCACGTCGCCGCCCACAAAATGGAGCTCACACTCGCGGCGCTCACGGACCCCACAGAGCCCGTGGTGTGTGGCGATGAGCCGTATGAACCGACCGTCGGATTCCCCAAGATGGCCGACGTGGCGACGATGTCCAGCATCCCGTTCCCCGAGCGACTCGCGGCGTTTGTGGCCCACGCGACGACGATCCAGAATGAGAGCGGTCGCCTGAGCCTCAAGATCCAGCGCGCGCATCTTCTCCACGAGTCAATCATCCTGTTAGCAGCGCTTCCTCCGCATGTGCTGGGCTGTAACATGCGCCTGAAATTCCTGGAGGAAGACGTGATCGACGCCGGCGGTGTGTACCGCGAGTGGTTCTTGCTCTTCCAGGACGCGATCGTCGCGCCCGTATCCGGCATCTTCACGTGCGTGGACCGCGCGAGCCAGGCGCTCTTCTTGAACCCGCACTCGCGCGACGTGTGCGGAGAGGAGCACTTGGTATACTTCATGTCGGCTGGGCGATGGCTTGGACGTGCGCTGCTCGAGGGCCACGTCACGGGGCTCCACTTGGCACTGCCGCTCCTGAAGATGATCCTTGGACAGCCCGTGTCGTTCGACGATCTCGAGTTCTTCGACCCGGAGACCCACAGGAACCTCCAGTGGCTGCTGGAGAACGACGGTGTCGACGCGCTGGGACTCAACTTTACGATCGTCGAGCGACTGCCGAGTGGAGAGACAACACTCGTGGAGCTCATGCCGGGCGGCGCGGCAATCGATGTCAACGACGCCAACAAACGGGAGTTTGTGGATCGCAAGCTCAAGTATCTGCTGTTCGAGAGCGTGTCGTCGCAGCTCTTTGCGTTCCTGCGTGGCATCCACGAGGTCGTGCCGATGGAGCTGCTGCGGTTCTTTGACGCCGAAGAACTCGACTACATGCTCGCGGGCTCGGACGAGATCGACGTCGACGACTGGGAAAACCACGCCAAGTTCACGGCCGATCTCATCGAACACCCGGTGCGCGCGTGGTTCTGGGAGCTCGTACGTGATATGACCGATGAGCAGCGACGGCGCTTGCTACAGTTTGCGACGGGCGCGTCGCGCGTGCCGCTCGCCGGTTTCTCGGCGCTCACTAGCTACGACGGGCGACTCTGCCCGTTCACGCTCAAAGGTGTGAAGGTGAAGAAGGAGGCGTACATCCGCAGTCACGCGTGTTTCAACACGCTGGACCTGCCGCTCTACCGAGCGAGAGACCAGCTGCGCCGCATGCTCGAGGCCATCCTGCTCGACGACAGCCAAGGCTTCACAGTGGCGTGATCCAATGCAATTGATGTTTGAGTATCCAGATAGTATCTCCTGGAACTGTAGTTCCCCTCGATGTTCTTAATCTTTCTGGACTGGAAGTTGAGTTGATGGGCGATGGGTGCGGAGTGTCAAAGCAGATGAACCATCTGGAACAGTGAGGAGGGAAATTAAGAATCGTGGTGTTGTAGAGACCTTTTATAATTGATTTACGCGTTCAACACATCGATGCAGAACAGCTATACCCTGGCTTTTTGATGGTATTCCGATACTGTATAAATGCATATCAGAGAGCAACAACTACACACCCATGCCATTCTACGTCCCGGGAAACACGATTGCCCTCGAAGAACGCTTCCGAAATTGCACAAGTATCGCCCTTCCCTTTCCACTCTTCATCTCTCTCTCTGTCTCACCATCATGGAGATCAACATGCGCGACCCGACGACCGTCGCGGTGGTCGTGGGCCTTCTCGTGGCCACGCTGCTCTTCTTTTGCTACGCGGTGGTCGACAACTGCCGGCAATCAAAGCGCACGCACCGGTGGCTCGCGCTTCACCGGCCGCTCCACCCAAAGTAGGTCCGCTATTGCAATGTTACTGCGCCTTGGGGACCAAACTGACGGATTGTGGGGTGGTATATCTCCTACACAGTGCGATCGACCTGCGGCTCGACGCGGCGCTGCGGTGCGTTGCGTTTGCGTGTCGTTGATGCGTGTCTCATGAGAGTGTGGATCTCATCAACGCCTTGTCTGGTGAATGGGTCACAGAGATGCGGAAGAGGGCTTCAGCGTCTGCGACGCGTGCCAGTTCGAGAACCTCAAGCGCAACATCTTTTGCACGCTCTGCGGCGCGCCCGTGGTTGACCCAGCGGCGGCCACAGCCGACAAGAACAAGCGCAAGGACAAGCTGCTCGTGCGCCAGCAGCTCGCTTCGGCCAGCAACAATGGGCGTCGCCAGGCACGCGCACTGTACGTATTTGGAATGAGGGCCCACATTGTGGCCGAGATATTGACAGATGGGTGGTCTGATGGAATGCAGGAAGCGCAAGGAGTGGGCGCGCCAACTGGATGCGGGCGGCCAGCTCGTCTGGTTCCATGACCCCAGTGTGGCCGACGAGAGAGGATATGTGTTGCAGTTCCAGGGTGAGCCGCTTGTGGCAAAGGAGGAGGTCGACGGTCCAGCAGCCGATGAAGATGAAGAAGGAGAAAGGCCCATCACAAAGGACTCTACTCTACCGGAACGCCAGCCTGAAACCGAGCCACACGGACAAGCCCACGTTGCCATCACGATCAATGATACGACAGACACCGAGGCAACGCCTCGTCTACCCGAAGACAGTGCCGCGGCGTCGACGACAACTCATGCACAGAACGACGACGACGACGCTTCCTCGTCCCATGAGAAAGTAGACGACAAACCAAAGCCCAAGATCCAGCTGCTGCCACTGGACGCCACGAGCGAACGCATCGAGGCCGAGATCTCGACGCACCCGATGCAGCTCGTCGGCGCCGCTACAGCGGATCCGCTACGCCCGGCAGTCGTGCTCCACGCCGAGCCGCCGTTTGGTGATGAACCAAAGCTTCTGGTCGCGAACACGCAACTCAACTTTCCGGCCAAGCTCGCCGAGTTCGTGACGCGCGCGTCGACCGTGATGATGCTCTCGGACCAGTCGTTCCTCAAGCTCAAGATCCGCCGCGACGCGCTGCTAGCCGATTCCCTCTTAGCGCTTGGGGCCACGCCTGCGCAGTGTGCGCGGTGTCCGATCCGCATGGACTTTGTCGGCGAGCAAGGTATCGACGCCGGCGGCGTCTACCGTGAGTGGCTGGTGCTCGTGAATGAGCAAGTGGTGACGCCACAGACGGGCATCTTCCGCTATGCCGACGCACGCGACCGCTTGTTCTACCTGAATCCGACGTCACAGCAGGACATTGGCGACCACCACTTGGCGCATTTCTTCGCCACGGGTCGTCTGCTGGGACGCATGCTGCTCGAAGGAAACGTCACGGGCTTCCACTTGGCGCTGCCGCTGCTCAAGATCATCGTGGGCCAGCCCGTGGCGCTCAGCGACCTCGAGTATTTTGACGCAGAGGCCTTCAAAAGCCTCTCGTGGCTGCTGGAGAACGACGGCGTCGATACGCTGGGACTGGATTTTACGGCCACCGAACAGACGGCTGGTGGCGAGACGGTGGTGGTGGAGCTCGTGCCCAACGGCAGCCAAGTGGACGTCACAGACGCCAACAAGCACGAGTACGCGGACTGCAAACTCAAGTATTTGCTGTTTGGCAGCGTCCAGCGCCAGCTCTTTGCGTTCCTCAAGGGTCTGTATGAAGTAATGCCGCCCGAGTTGCTCATGATGTTTGATGCCGAGGAGCTGGACTTCGTGTTGTCCGGATCGGATGAGATCGACGTCGACGACTGGGAGCGCAACACGAAAGCCACGATCGACTTGATGGAGCATCCCGTGCTCGGGTGGTTCTGGGATCTTGTGCGTGAGATGTCCGACGAGTACCGACGACGGCTGCTCTTCTTCTCCACAGGCTCGTCGCGTGTCCCGCTCGCGGGGTTCGCAGCACTGACGAGCTACGATGGGCGGCTGTGTCAGTTTACCCTCAAGGGCTTCGGTCTCGACAATGAAGGAGGTTACATTCGCAGTCACGCGTGCTTCAACCAACTCGATCTCCCGCGGTTCTACAAGAAGAAGGACCTCGAGGCCGTGCTCTACGCCGTGCTGGACACGGACTTATACGGGTTCACATCAGCGTGAATCTTCCAACTACGAAGGCGATTGAGAGTAATACGCGTCTTATAACGTACGGTTAAGATGCCGAGCGAGCTGACGAGAGGGACCATTCGGGAGCAGTGGGCGCGACAGGCCGCCATGAAGAATGTTAATGTAACCTACAGACGCACAGTCGTCTGTGTTTGCGCTGGTGTCCATCTGAGTGGGAACAAGTCAATCAATAGAATCCATTGGCAACGTAGTTCCAGAAGAAAAGCTGGTTCAACAATAGTATCTCGTGGTCACGCGGTTGTGAGGCATTGACGAGTGAACTGTCTTCGATCGACTCGTATGCGTTCGCTCGTGTCAAAGGCAAATGTATTGGCAACAGATATGTGCGAGCAGCACATTCATATCACTCTGCATCCACCGAGGTGCGCTTCCGGGTTGAATTCGTTTTGATCGTGATACGCTTGGGCTACGTGACGTGAATCAAAATGCCAATATTAGTCCATGCCTGATTGAATTGGTGAAGTTTTGAAGATAGGATGGCGCACCTTTTGCATGGAGCCCCCAAAGACTGGCTTGAGATACCGCTCGTCCATCTCTCATCACGCAACACCAACCAGATCAGATCAGATGTGGCGAGAAGAAATCGTGGAATGAAGAACTCCATACCTTTCCCCAGAAAGAGTGCAAGCCTGTTGATTGTCTCCGAACGTCGAAATGGCGGTGTCTCGACCCATCCAACTCATCGTCGCTTCCAGGACTGCTTGGGTGATTGACCGCGTGGTCAGAGATCTGCATTCGCATTCAAAAGATTAGTGCATGCCGAAAAGCCATTGATCTATCCACTTCTCGTACGTCTTCACCGAGGAGGCCGTATTCCTCTTCATCCTCATCAGGCACGCGTCCTGCCACTTCAACGCCGCGCTATCATACACAGAACATGAGCTTTCCAAATTGAGGGAGTGCAGCTATACGATGAGAAAACCAAGGATCGTACCTTAAGCTGTGTATAAGTGAGCAGCGGCTCGGTCAAGCCACCGCACACTAGCGTCGTGAACACCACCACTGCGTTAAAGAAGAACAACGTTAGAACGCCCTCCAGGTTCTTGGAGCTCCGGAGGAATGTCTTACTCACCTGATAGTGTGGTCGTGACGTAGACGTCCTGGTTTGGCCCTGGCATATTCCTACCAGTTCAACAGAATCTCAGTGTCCACACCAGCGTGTCAGGATGTGCAGGGAAGCACTCTCCACATACTGCGAGAGAGCAAACGCGATGGCACCACGTAATCCAGAGAACCACATCACGACCTGCATTTTCATCGGGATCTTCGTCGTGCGTCTACCAACATGAAATCAGTGAGTGATTCCGTTCTACCTGCACTTTCCATCGCTTAGAGACGCACCCCAGATTGGCAATCCAGCTGAACGGGAACGTGTTGAACACTCGCGAGACGAGGCAGAAGATGATGGCGAGAATGATGAAGGTCAGGTCCCAGCGGCCAAACTGACCCGCGCAGAAGCCCATGCCCATGTACACGAAGACGAAGAACTCAGCCGTGAGCGCAAAGCTCTTGAAGATGTGCTCAGCAGTGACCTGGGACTCTTTTGAGAGGTTGTACGAGTTGTAGTGCGCCATGGTGATGCCGCAGAAGAAGAGCGACATGATGCCGGACAGTTTCATGACTTCGGCGAGAGCGTAGGAGCCGTACGCATACAGAAAAAGGAGAGTGATCTCGTAGGCTGGGTAGCCCTTGATGTTGGTGTTCTTGCCCATGAACGAGCACGCAAGGCTGCCATCACAACAAAGAGATGAGCATTCCTCGGATTGCAGAGTGCAGTGCCGCCAACACTCCACGTACCCAGTGAACACTCCGCATGCGACGGAGCCCAGAGAGATGACGACGAACTCGACCATCAGTCCTGCGATCGCACCGGACGTGAACTCGCTCTGCGACTCGTAAAACTTGAGAAACGTGTTGAAGAGCACAATCGCGACAGCGTCGTTGAGCACGCTCTCGCCAAAGACGATGCTATAGAGCAGTGGGTCCAGGTTCAACTCGGGGTTCCCCAGGATCGAAAGCGTTGCCACCGGATCTACGGCCGAGATCAATGCCCCGAACAGCAGCGCCTCGAGTGGCGAGCTCGTGTCGATCTGGATCCAGCCGTTCTGTCCGGCGTAGAACGTGAGAAACCCGATGAGGAACGTCGAGACCATGGTCCCCAAGACCGCGAAGAGCAAGATCGTACTGTGGTGGGTTCACGCAAGCAATAGTGAGCAAACTGACCAGGATGGGGGAGTTAGAGATAGCATCAAGAAGCAGGCATGCGCACTTGAAGTTGTCGAAGAAGCGTTTCTGTGGATACAGAGTTGATGAGAACTGATGCCAGTCCCCAAGTGTGTACACAATGACAACACGTACTCGATGGAGCGAATATCCAGCTTCGAAGATGATCGGCGGTAATAGGAGGAAGTAGAACAGGATTTTCTGAGGCATAACCCACGGTGAGAGCCGTGGACGGGTCAGGTTAGCGCTGA
This sequence comes from Pythium biforme, assembly GCA_023337735.1. Taxonomy (NCBI): domain Eukaryota; phylum Oomycota; class Peronosporomycetes; order Pythiales; family Pythiaceae; genus Pythium; species Pythium biforme. Next base: position 7,921 of record JAADXJ010000819.1, read on the forward strand.
AGCCACACCGTACATTGAAGCGGAGGAATTCCATCTCCTTGCGACTCGGATAGAACAGCCGCGCGCTTCGTGTTGGTTTGAACCACACACACAATCAAAGCGAGTCAGTCTTCCACGAATCCATCGGAACCTGTGTCCATGCGCGTAGATAGACGCACCAGGCGCCGACGATCAGTCCGAGCAAGATGGCGGCGCCGGACTCAGGGAGGTAGTAGAACTTGTACTCCTTGATCATGTACGCGCAGACGATGCACAGCCCCAAGAGGATCACCTGTCCATCCCACCACATATTCCACAGTCAAGGTTGTGTTCATCGGTGTCCACCGAGCGTTGTTGTTTCGTACGAAGAGAAGCGTATTGAGCGCGCCAAACTCGTGGAGGCCCTCGCCGGCCGAGCGCTCTAGTGTCGCAGCCAGAGCGAATTACGGCGCGCGCAGACCAGACACAGGAAGCAAACAAGTAGGCGAATCAGATTAACTGCATATATGCACAGTGGGCCCCGCGAATGCAGCGGAACGACCACGTCACCGTACCGGTGATTTGCATGGTTGAGCGATGCCGTGGTTGTTTTTTCTTTCTTCGCGCGAACCGAGAAGAAACGAACTTGCTCTACATTAGGAGCGATGAGTGTCCTACTACAGGGCAACTACGTTCTACCCTATTTCAGTTCTTCTTCTTGCCCTTCTTGCTGCTGGTCGGCGCGGCCGTGCGCACGGCCTCGGTGGTGGTCTCGCGAGCCGTGGCTGCGCAGCTCTCTTTACTGGACTGGGTCTCCTTGCCCTTGCCCTTGTTCTTGCGCGAGTTGCGGCGCGGCGACTCGCTCGCCTTGGGCTTGGTGGTCTCCTCCCCGAGGGGGGTCACTTCAACTTCAACGTGCTGCTGTGGCGGTGCCTTCTTGTCCACGGGGCTCACTGGCGCTGGAGCAGCCACCGGCGTTAGAAGAGCAGGAGCCGCTGCCGCCACGGGACTCATGATCGCCGACGAGAAGCTCGCGCTCGTGTGGTCCGAGTCGCGCGGGCTCATGTCGGACGTGCGCAGCATGGCCACGTGGTCGCTGTGGGGCGGGGCGTGCTGTTCATTGCAGCGGTGTGTGTTGCGCGGCGACTTGGTGTGGCTGTGCTTGCGAGCGCTGCGGTCCTGTAGACAGGTCCGCCAAAGTGTCAGCCGCAGGTCTCCTTTAATGCATCGGTAGGAAGATCGGGGGAACGTACCACGTCCTCGCAGTGCTCGTCAAACTCGAGGAATTTCTAGTGGAGGGAGTTAGCACAGTCTCGGGTAAGAAGTTGCTAGAGGTATACTAGTAGGAGGTCAAAGACGGAACGAAGCACACACGATACCTTCAGGTGCTGCTCGCTGTAGTCTTGGAAGAACTCGGTGACGCCCTCGATCGCACACACGCGCGAGACAAACGTGTCGAGCAGCAGGCGGCGGTGGTCGAGAAAGTCCTGGTCGAGCGACCACCAGCCGAACAGCGAGCGGATCGCGTCGCGGTTCGTCTTGTAAAACGGTATGTCTGCCATCTTCTCCGCTCCAAGCGAGAGCTTCAGCGCTCTGTTCAAATCCACCATTTCCCGTGAGTCCGCTTTCCCAACGAGATCATTTCATCGCGTCAAGACGCACTCGTTCAGCTGGTCAAACTCCGAGAAGCGGTGCCAGACGTTCCATTCCTTGTTGAGGCGTCGGTCGGCCACGCGGCTGAAGATCGAGACGTGGCCCGTCACCATGTACTCCTGTGAGGATCACAACATTGCGAACGTTCGTCAGTGGCTTGCGGCAGTACACCACAGTGTAAACGACTGTACCGCATGCTTGCCGTCGCTGTGGAGTCGCACTTGCGTCACGCGCGCCTCAAAGCAGTACGGCGGCAGCGCCTTCGTGGGACCACCTCCGCGTGGCGACAGCGCACCGCTGAAGATGGGCGGGTGGGGGCCGTCCTTGGCGGCCTGCAGCAGACACTTCATCCACTTCTTCTTGGTCTCGTCGTCTGGCGCCGCGAGGAACACGAGGATCTCGTGGCCGCACGCCGTGACTTCGTGCGCGTAAAAGCAGTGCGGCGTCTCGTCCATATTCGGCGCGTGGTCGTGCTTGCGGTCGCCTGGAACGGGCGTCGCGACGTCGGCATCCTTGAGATGGAGCTTCCACTTGAGCTCGGCCTGCGAACGGTCCGCGAAGCCCAGCAGCTGCGCCGAGATGTCGTCGAACTTGACAAAGTCGGTCTGCCACGGCTTCTTGCCGCCGCTTTCGGAGACGTGCACCGCGAGTAAGAGGCCTTCCATGATAGCCTATCGAGTGGTTTTGCGTCGTGCGAAAAGAACGGGAATGAGGTGCCGGGCTGTCCGAGTGGCGGGAACCGTCGTCGCACAGGTGGGAGGGAGAAAGCAACGGACGGACGTGTCGAGAGGAGAGAGGGCAAGTATTTTTATTCGCGACGGTCGACAGCGCGAGGGTGCGAGGAAAAATAAAGAACAATCAATGGGACGGCATCGAATCGCGCGATTTATACGCGAACGAGCTGACGTCGAGCCCGAGTGCGTCGACGCCGCTGAGGATTTCGATTGGGGCGGTCGTTGGGCGCGAGCTGATGCCATCCGTCGAGTGGACTTCCCCATCGGTGGGTGCCTTGGGACACGGTGAAGATGTGGCGCCACCGACTGAGTGACGATGGCGTTGGGAGGAACTAGTGCTTGGAGGCGGGCGGTGCAACGGCACGCGCGTGCCGAGTCGCTTCGAGATCATGGGGAAGATCGTCACGTGGGAGCGAATGTAATCGGCCGGCGTGCGACCACGGATGTTCTGGGTATCAAAATCGAAAGCGGTTGAACGTCGGACCATCCGTGCGGCTATGAATGAGATCGTAACTGTACCTTGGTTGTCCAAGCCTCCACGAGCGCGCTGTGGTCTAACGAGTCGATCGCTAGCGACGTCTGCAGAAGGAAAGTGCCGTGGCTATGGCGCGCCGCCCAGTGGAACGCGTTGTCTCCCTGGAACAGATCCCGACTCGATGAACACCCCGGCATGGTTGCTGGCTTTCACAGTTGAGACGTACCGATGCGTCTCGCAACGTTGCGTCTGCTCCATGCGCCAGCAAGAGCTGCGCGATCTTGGTGTGGCCAGCACGGGCCGCGTCCATGAGCGGCGTCAGCCGAGTCGCAAACTGCGAAAGCATACAAACGCCATTAGAGCACAAGCTCTTCTCCCAACGGGCTCCGAAGTGGACGTTTTACGGTGTCACTCTCGTTGATCGTCGCGCCGTTCGAGAGCAGGTACTGTGCTGCTTCCACGCGCCCCCACCAGGCCGCCGTGTGGAGAAGCGTGCGTCCGAACTCGTCGACGCTCTTGCAGTGGGCCTGTACCAACCTACGATCAAAGAATATGACGTTGGCACGTTGCCGTGTTGAACCTCCTTCCACTAGCACATAGCCGCGACTCACTTAGCGGCACCCTCGACAAGGACAAAGTTGCGCAGCATGGCCAGATCGTTCGCGCGGACGACGTCCCACGCAGTCCCAGAGAAGTCGATGAGCAGGCGACGTGCCTCGGCTCGCTGGCGACGCCTCGCTTCCTCTGCCCCCGTCGACCGCGTGCTCGAGCGTGCACTCACCATACCCATTGTCGCTATTGCTGTTGGCGTCATGGGGTCACCAGGGATGACAGTAGCGATGATGCGAGTGGTGCCGTCATGGTCTGCCACGGGGTGAGACGGCGTTGCGTCGACTTGCTTCTGATGGTGCGTTAGTTGCTGCTGCTGCTGTTGCTGCAGACGCTCCTCGCGCTTGGCACGCAGCTTGGACTGGTACAGGGGCGCTGTGGGCACGAGGTTCCTGCTGCTACTATTGTCAACCCGGTCAGTTGCTCCCATGGATGCCGAGCTTTCGTGCGCCATATCTACTCTGCCGATCGCCACGGGTAGCAACACCACTGCGGAACAAACAACCCCTCAGCGACGCCTCAGAAATGATTCCTGGCTTCAAGAGTCGCCACTTTGAAGAAAACGGGAGGTGATAGGATGGTCAATCAATAGGAGCAATGCTCCACTTAAATGCTGTTCCAACGTTTATGACCACGACTCGACCACGTATTTCTTGGTCCGAACGAGCGCCTTCATGGCCACCTCGGCTTCCTGCAGCGAGAGCTTTCCTACCGACCGGAGGATGTCGCGCAGCACTTCGTATACGTCGCTCGGCATACGCTTGGCCGAGCCGGCGATGTACACATAGGCGCCGCTAGTGAGCAGCTCAAACACGAGATCTTTCTGCTCCGCCAGCCGCGTCTGCACGTAGATCTTGTGGGACTAGGAGCGTAAAGCAGACCTTTGTCAGTCCTCACAAAGTCCTGTTTGTTACTGCCGAGGTTCCACAGCCAGCGTACCTGGTCCCGCGAGAACGCCGTGTGGAGGGACGTCAACGCACATGACGCAGCCATCTTCTCGAGTTCGTCGCCATACAAATAGTCCTACAGCAGCAAGCAATAGGCATGTTGAAAAACGCTGCCTTCATGGAATGATAACCACGTCACACCACAAACACGGCGTGTACCTTTTGCTGATGACGACTGCCGAAAAACAGCACGGTCTTCCCCGCGGTGCTGACATCCTCCAGACGAGCGCGAAGCACTTGGCGCTCTTGAGCGATCGCGCGCATGGCTGCAAGACCAGTGCCCGGGCCGATCAGGATCATGTTCTTGGCGATACTTGGTGGATTGAAGAGCCCCGTCTTGATCCACATGGGCAGGTAGATCTCCGTGTCGCTCGGATCGAGTGTCTGGAAATACGCCGAGCAAACGCCACCACGACGGCGCTTGTACGGCGTGAGGAAGTCGACAATTGCGACCGTGAGGTGAACTTGACCCGGGTGCAGCAGCGACGACGAAGAGATCGAGTACGCGCGCGGCTTCAGCAGCGGAATAAACTGCACCAGAAGGTCGAGCGGCACGCGCACGCTTGGAAAGTCCTGCAGGACCTCCACGTAGGTCTTCTTCTCGCGAATGCAGTAGTCGTACAGCAAGTCGGCCCCTGCGGGAGACGCGATCTCTTCGAGCTTTTCTTTCTGTATGAGCACGAACGGGAAGAACAAACGGTAGTTGAGACCCTGGAACGAGACGTGAGACAAACGGAGACAGCCGTACCTCTTCTTCATTCGAGGCGAAGAGCGAGAGGCGGGCAAAGAATGTGCGTCGCGGCGTGCCTTGAATGTCCAGATACTTGGCGAACAGCTCACGCACTGTGGTCGTCAACGGGAGATCGTGCTGCGCGGATCCATCGGCCGCCGAAATCGTCACGACCGCATCGCTCGGCTGACCAACATACGTGAGCAGCTCGTCCACTCCATGCACATTCTCGGGGTAGATCGTCGCGATCGCCCCAGGCGGGTATTGCAGTGTCTGGTCGCCCAGGTCGAAGACCAAGTGGCGCACGTCTTGCTTCCAGTCGGCCGCCGTCAGCCGACGGCTCTCCACGAGCTTCGCCTTCAAGATCCCCCGCTCTAGATGGAGCGCATTGGACGGCGCCGCATAGAACGTGGATCCATGCAATCGCGGACCCCAGTCACTTGGACATGCCGCTGGACTGGCCGGCAAGAGCTCCAGCTTGTAGCGGGGCTCGATCTCGCGTGGCGCGTCGTTCACGACGAATCCTTCGGGGAGCGGGTACTGCTGCAGCACGACAGCCCACAGCTTCTCCAGCCACGGGTTCAACGCACCAAAAAAGCCGAGCGCGTGCTGGTCGTCGCCGAGCCCGCGCTCAATGATCTCTTTCGCGCCGAGCTGCAGCAGGCGCGCCTGCAGGCGCCGCGCGACGGCATTGTACTTGGCGTAGCTCGAGTCACCGAGCCCAAAGACCGCGACTTGGACGCCCTCGAGCCAATTTTTGGGGAGTGTCTTGCGCAGCAGCGCGCGCCATGTGCCGCGCATGTTCTCGGGCGCTTCGCCGTCGCCCGTCGTGGACACGACGAACACCACGAGCGTGCACTGCGGCAGCAACTGCGCGACGGGAAACGCGTCCATCGCAGCGCTCTCGGCGTCCAGTAGCTGACGATTCCACGCCTGTTGCTGAATCTGCTCGGCCACGTCCTGCGCCGTGCCGGTCTCGCTGCCGTAGAGCACGAGCACGCGCGGTGGAAGCGACGGAGAGGCGGTCATGGATGGCGGTGCGAATGCTCAATGACTATGGGCTTGCTGACGTTTGGGCGTCTAGCTCACCCTTTTATGGTATCGCGGATGGTAGCCTACCTCGTTTTGGAGGAA
>JAADXJ010000820.1:0-14122 GCA_023337735.1 Pythium biforme
GCGACCGCGATCACCGACGACTCGGCCACTGCCGGTGTCCACGCGGCTGACGAGACGACGACCTCCACGTCGGGTAGCTCCTCGCTCGGCTCCTCGGACGGATCGGCTGCGAGCTCGGCCTCGGACGGATCTGTAGCCGGTGAGGCCTCGCTAGAAGAGGCCGGCGTATTGGGTCGCAACGACAGCTCGCAGAGCGGTAACAGCACGGCCGCGCAAACGTCGACGCCTCTGCCGACCACGAGCGCGCCGACGACGGCTGCTCCGGCCACGACGACTCCACCAACCCAAGCGCCGACCACCGCGACGCCCTCGGGTCCTGCTCTTCCGTACAAAGCCCTCGACTTCAACTGGAAGGACCCGTCCAACTGGGAGTACTCGAGCGGCGCCCCCGTTGCTAGCGGCATGGTCAGCCAGGATGGCATCAAGCTCACGTCGGCCAACTCGGCGCAGCCCATCCGCACCAAGCAGGGCTGGGGTGGCGAAAAGATCGTGTACGTCGAGTGGGAGCGATCGGACTCGAGCGACACCAACATTTGGATGCTCAACACCAAGCTGCAGGACCAGTTCGGTGTCGGCAATGGCTGGCCATACTGGGGTGAGTTGGACATTTTCGAGATGTTCACGCAGGACAAGGCCCTCCATCCGGAGTATGACTTCAGCGGCTTTGGTGGCTACTCGAACGTTGCCAGCTACGGTCAGCTCACGCTCCACAACGGTCCGAAGAAGGGCAGTGGTGATCCGTGCTTCTGCCCTGCCGCCTACACCAAGAGTGTCTGGTACCAGAACTCGGCGCCGATGACCTCCGGTTGCACAGCCCAATTCGCCAACACACCCAAGAACTCCATGGCCACGGTCTGGGGTAGCGACGGCAACGGACAGTACCTCCAGCTCTACCAGAACCCGACCATCACGCTCGGTGGCAAGGTCAACGGTGTGCAGACGTACGACATAGCTCCGGGCGGCACGACCACGACGAAGATCTACAACAACAAGGACCTCTTCTGGGGCACGCCGGCGTCGGCGCCGTGTGCTGCTGGAGGCGGCCACAACGCGGCGACGGGCTTCCCGTTCTTCGAGGACTTCCGCTTGATTTTGGAGGAGCAGAAGAAGAACGACGGCAGTGCGTGGTTCAAGGTGAACAACATCCAGATCTTCAAGAAGTAGAGCTGCACAAAGTGAAAGAGCAGCGGTGGGAAGTGAGCATGGTCTCGCCCTCCCACCACTGCGTGTGTTTGCGTGTGCCTCGGCACCAGCATCCCTCACGGTCTACAAGAACGTTATTGGACCAGAGTTCGTGAACCTCTTTGAATGTATCCTGTACCCGTACCAGTACCTCGGCTTCTGTCCTAATTCCAGCACGTCGTTTTTCCAATGCGGAAGCCTTTCGCAATGACGGACTCGCTGCTTCTGAGTACCATAGGTCTCGAAACGTCCTCGGATTTGTCAGGAGGAAGGAAGACCAAGGGCCAAACAGTGTATCAGCGGTGGCGTCTGTTTCTTCTTGAGGCACTTTCGATCAATTAGGGTGGCGTGTTGGTTTCATGGTGGAACCAACGTTCGCCCTCTCCCCCGTCGATTCGACAGGGGACAGGGCCATGTTGAAGTCAACAGATGAAGAACGGAGAAGCGTGTGGGGAAGGCGAACCAACGAGGAGTCAGAAGGGAGTGGAGCCATGTTGAAGAAGCCAGAGGGATCCACCGCATCTAAAAATGTAGGGTTATGCGGTTTTAGAGGTAGTTAAAGTTTTGTTACAGGAGTGGAGGAATTGAATAAGAAAGGTTCTCTCATGTAAGAGGTGTCAGTATCTGGTGTGACGACGGTTTCATTTTTTCAGCAAGGGGAAGGGCTACTGGACCCGTTCGCCTCGTCCATTGGCTCGACTAACCTCGACTTCAATCCATCTGGTGAGTCTCGTCGTCCTTTCGTGAAATGAGAGCTCTTGGTCTTTCTGGCTTCTTCCACATCGTCTCCTTGTGTGTTCAGAACCTGCGTCAGCGAAAAGTGGAGGGAAAAAGAGGATCACGCCCAGTTGCCAACGCTGGGAGTTCAAACAGGTGGTCGCGTTGCTGTTCACAACCTGCCGACAGACGCGACGGAACGGATCGAGAGAACTCCACAGCGTGGAGTTGGGACTCCCAACTCCACGCTGTGGAGTTTTGAGGCAGAGGGGGTGGGGGAACTTTGAGCGGTGTGTCTTTTTGTCTGTGGAAATGCAGGCAGCACACAGAGCAAACTCTCCCATACCGATTCAGTCCAACGAGTGGTGCCCATCTCGCTCCACGATCCAGCAGCACGAAACGAGCAGACACGGACGGAGGTCCCCTTCCCCCTTCCTGTGCTGTTCGCCTTCGAGATCCTTGACCTTGACCTCCTCTCCCCCCGTTTCTTCACTCAAAACCACCAAGAACCCCTGATCCCTCCCCTCTGGCCGACAAGAGCTCGCCCCGAACCGACGATTCCGCGCTCGCTTTTCTGCCATCAGTCCTTGTTTCGGTCGGAAGAGCAACGACAGACCCCAAAGCGAACGCCATCGCCCACCACGCGCCCGGTGTTCCTTACCAACAACCCAACAAACCAAGAAACAACTAACCCCAACGAAGATGACCACGGAGCCCACGCCCGCCGCTGCGGACCACACACCCGCGGCGCAGTTCACGGAGGAGCAGACCTCGCGCGCGTCGGACCGCTTCAGCGATGTCCTGCCCGCGACCTACGATGAGAAGGACGACATGGGCCTGCTCCGCGAGAAGCTCAACAAGCGCAAGAAGCCGATCTACGCCGGTCTTGCGTTCTTGTGCGTTGTTGTCATCGGCGTCAGCGTCGCTGTGAGCACGGGCGGGAGCACGGACGCCACTGTCAAGTCCGGATACGTACGTCCACCTCTATGATTATGTGTGTCTTGTGGATACTGGGGCTAACTGATTCAAAATATGTTGCTGTATGCAGACCGCTCCGGTGGAGACGACCCCTGCCCCAGTTATTGCGCCGGTGGTCGATGAGCCGGCCACCGCTGGTGTCCACGCCGCAGACACCGCCAGCGCCTCGTCGTCGTCGAGTGGATCGGTCGCGGGTGAAGCGTCTCTCGAGGAGGCCGTGCTGCTGACTGGCAGTAAGTTCTGCGAAGATATTGGCAGGATTGCGAGTTGACGAGCTGGTATTAATCATCGTTTGTTGTCGTTTATGTAGGCAACGCCACGGCGACGCCCGAGCCGACGACACCGGAGCCCACCACCCCGGAGCCGACGACAGGCCCGATCCTCCCGTACAAGGCCCTTGACTTTGACTGGAAGGATGCCTCCAAGTGGGAATACGCGAACGGCTCCCCTGTTGCCGGCGGTATGGTCGGACAGGATGGCATCAAGCTGACGGGCGGCAACTCGGCGCAGCCCATTCGCACCAAGCAGGGCTGGGGTGGCGAAAAGATCGTGTACGTCGAGTGGGAGCGATCGGACTCGAGCGATACCAACATTTGGATGCTCAACACCAAGCTGCAGGACCAGTTCGCTGTCGGCAACGGCTGGCCGTATTGGGGCGAGATCGATATCTTCGAGATGTTCACGCAGGATAAGGCCCTCCACCCGGAGTATGACTTTAGCGGCTTTGGTGGACGCAGCGCTGTGTCCAGCTACGGCCAACTCACGCTCCACAACGGTCCGAAGAAGGGTAACGGTGACCCGTGCTTCTGCCCGTCCGCGGCTACAAAGAGCTCCTGGTTCCAGAACTCGGCACCGATGACCTCGGGCTGTACCGCCCAGTTCGAAAACTCGCCGAAGAACTCCATGGCCACGGTCTGGGGTAGCGACGGCAACGGACAGTACCTCCAGCTCTACCAGAACCCGACCATCACGCTCGGTGGCAAGGTCAACGGTGTGCAGACGTACGACATCACGCCGGGCGGCACGAGTACGATGAAGATCTACAACAACAAGGACCTCTTCTGGGGCACGCCGGCGTCGGCGCCGTGTGCTGCTGGAGGTGGCCACAACGCGGCGACGGGCTTCCCGTTCTTCGAGGACTTCCGCTTGATTTTGGAGGAGCAGAAGAAGAACGACGGCAGTGCGTGGTTCAAGGTGAACAACATCCAGATCTTCAAGAAGTAAACGTGCTTCGAGACGAACGGAGTCTCTTCCACCCGACCGACGGCAGTGTACGGCGAAAGACGAGAGCGCAGCAGTCGACGGCATTTTATGTGTGCGTTGTTGTGGAACGCGGAGGATCGCCTCGAGTGGTCGTGGCGACTGCACCATCCAAATAGAGTTGTTCGACTGTTGTCTGCTCTCGCTCCTTCAACGCACGATAGTACTGTGTATATATCCGTCACACTTTTGGTTTTGCACTGTTCCCTCTTCCGCTTTGACAACCTCGTTGCATCCACTCCCTGACGTCGTCGGCAAACGGCCTCCATCTTGTCTCACATGCCTGTTCGTTCGTGTCGCGAACGATAGAGAAACATGGTATTCATCTCGCCGTCGGAGACAGATACCGTCGGACAAATCCTCGTCACCCCTCTATCCAGAGGTGATGATTGGGAGAAAGAAACCGCGGTGGCGTCATGAGACTTCCCCAGTCTCTTTCATCTCATCCAACCTCAATTCCCTCGGTTTATCACCAACGCCCACCTGCGCCGCGCGACGCCATCTCAAGCCTCGCGATCATGAAAATGCGCGCGCAATGTTGGGGCCGAAGATGACGGAACTTGGCGGGCACGTGGCGACCACGCAGCGCTATGATTGGCTGGCGCCACAACGTCAAACTCCTGGTGCCTTGGCCAAGTTGGCCATGGGGAAACCGCGCTAAATCGGAGGAGTGGCACCTTTGCGACGGCGCATCTCTATGTAGCCACCACTCGGTCCACGGAAAAACCCACTTTTTGTGTGAGAAGGCCTGATTCAACCCTTCGGGCCATTCGACATTTTCCCCTGAAGCAGCTCCCCCCACGTTCACCACACTTCTTCTCTTCCTCCGTCACGAAGAGTCGTCGCCAAATCAAGTCGCCTCAAGGCACGCGTTCTCCCTTCTTCTTCGGGACAGTCGAAATCGCTCAAGACTAAAAGCGAAGCCATCTTCTTCCTCTCCATCTTCACAAAGCGACTAAACGCAACATGAGTACGGCCGCAATGAACCAATACTTTTACGAGCAGTTCCAGCGCGCGCGTAGCCAGTCGCCGAGCCGCCGCGAGCGAGGCGGCAGCGTTGGAAGCGACCACGACGACGCGCTCGATATCAGTCCGCGCGAGCGGAAGCCCGCGCTGCTGGGCTCGGCGTCGCCCACGCAAGCGCTGCTGAGCGTGCTTAACCGCCTCCCGCACCGGAAACCCGCGGCCGACACCGACAACGACGCCCGCGCGCGCGCTGCCAAATCGGCCTAAATCAGCGCATGGATGCACACACGTTTTCATCGTCATCACAGGATCCTCCCTCGCCCACGCTCGAGACTCGCGATAATTTAATCAATCAACATGTATATCTATCTATTCAGCCTATGGGTATCATTTGCCGAATCGTGCGGCGGTATTCTTCTCTACCATATCATACTATTATACACATTGCGCAAGGCAATACTGCAATCATACAGTACCATCCAACTGTCATCATGGCTCTTGGTCAGGCTCAGGCTCAACAGGCACGGGTGAGCTGCCGCGGTCGCGGCGCTTTTCTCTCCGCTCGACACGACGGCGCTCGGTGTCGCTGGCGATACCGGCCTTGCTGTCAATGAACCCCACGTCGACTTGGTCAGGGCACAGTACGTGAACGAGCGAGGGTTTCTTGTTCAGCGCCTTGAATAGACCTCTCCGCGACGGACTGCCGTGCTTGGCACTGTTGAACATGGGCGGCGATGTCGTGCAGATCGCGGACGCAGCCGCTAAGGAGCTCATGGCGTAAACTGTGGGGGGAGTGGATCCAGTTGGTGCGTTTGTTTGGTATGAGTTGTGCGCTGGGAGGCGAATTGCGGAGTGAAATGGCTGGGGGATGACACGTGCTTGAGGCTTCTCTGCGTCTACAAGGGGTCATGAAGCGACGCGACCAGGAGGTCTTCAGGAGCTGCACCACCATTCTGGAATGCCACGACGGAATGCTTGTCTCACCATCTGGCTCGGAAAGAAGCACTGTATTCTATGAATCTGGTAGCGTCAGATATTCGAGATACCGGTAATACGACGCCGCATAACCAGTCTGTAGGTAAAATGCATCGTGTATTGAAATACAATAACATGCATTCTTGGCAATTTGACGTGCATTCCTGTTCGGTTGGCATGCGAAGAGGCGCTGGAAGCCAACGAGAATCTGCTTTGTGGCAACGCATCACGCACGGTTTGGGCGCGAGATCTGCTGCAGTATGGCCAAGTCTTCTCGTGGATTGATGGTGAGCTCGGTTTCTGTTGGCTCCATTTGCAGAGCATCCTGCAGTGGGTTCGTTCACGGGGCTTTGTTTTCACGTGATAGCGAGACCTTCGGGATAATCCACTGGATGTACGGCCAATCTCAGCATGAGCTAGTGATAGCTCACCGTGACTCACGAGCTGCTCACGCAGCAACTCAGCTACGTTGCAACGCGTTTGGGTGCGGGACAAAATCCGCTGTCCCGTGGGTCGAACACATTTCGAGAAGAGAAGTACTGATAGATGAATCAGGCAGTGAAAAAAAGCAGCGAGCAGAATTCTTGGGAATACGATCTGAGGTGGAATCTTGTATTGATACGATATGGTTCAAGCCTGAAGATACCCTCGTCCGTTGGAGGGCTCCCTTCATACCCAGGCAAACGAATGACTGGACGTCGAGATAAATAATACACGCCGACATATTTGGTGCCGATCACGCTTTCGTCTGAGGAACAAGCACTTTCTGGCGGCGCTCCCTCGAGAGGCGGCGCTTGAGCATCTCTTCCGTTGTCTCCACTTCGATCTGACTGATGTCGGTGGCGCGCGGCTCGATGATGTTGACCTGGAGCTGCTCGCGGCGCTTGCCCTTGGTGGCGACCTTCTTGAAAAAGCGGCGGACGGGACCAAGCATGGTGATGGAGACTGGCGAGTGGCTGTGTTGTGCGGTGGTAATGTTTCTTGGAGGAGGCAAATTGCAGAATGCAACGACCGCACGCGGTGACTGAGAGAGTGGGAAGCACAGAGGAATGGAAGAATAGGGCCGTTGGGTGGTGTCGCACGAGCTTACAGCAGTTTTCGTGTGCGGCGTGTTGCTGTTGACAGGCGTAACATTGCAAAATCCGATGCAAATAATCTGTTGTTGTATTGTGTAAAGCAAATATGGGCAATGGAAGTTGCAATAATTGCATCGTTTTAGTGGAATATGCTGTCTTGACATGGTCCGCCCTTTCCCATGGCGTCCACCATCTCTTCACAATCCTGGTTGTTCCAACAAAAGAGTCACACGCAGGACATGGCTACTGGGTTGGCGATGGGTTCACCACGGCCGAGGGAACATGCGACAACGCGTACAACCAGATGTGTATGTGTGTACTAAGGACCAGCCTTTTTTAAAAGGCTGTTCAAATGGTGGTCGTCGACTTCTAAAAAAGTCGACGACCACCATTTGAAGACGCCTGTGGCCCAGAGTATGGGCAGGCTACGTGGGGATGGATTGCCCAAACCACAGTTTCCGCAGCCACTCGTCGATCTGCGGCACGCCGACGATGCGCTTTATCTCCTCGCGCTTCTCCTTCGTGATGACAAAGCAGCTCGAGTCCGAGACAATTTCCCAGTCACCGTCCGGGTGGAACCCGTGCGCAGTGCGCAGCGGTGTCGAGCTCACGTCGCTGATAAGGCACCAGTTGGCGTCGATCTCGTCCTTGGTTGAGGCCACGCAGCACGGCTTCGTACATGTCGGCACCGACGTTGCGCCACCCGTCGCAGCCTGAAAGGCGTAGTATTCCTCCCACTTCTCCGATGAAAAGTCAAAGCACTCGGCGAATGCCTTGAGCTTCCCGTACGCACTCCAAGGGACCGAGACGCGGCCCGACATGCACATGCTGGCGATCTCGCCCGCGGTCGCCTCGCCCGAGTACATGAACAAAAAGTCCGCCAAGCTCACGTGGATCGGCGCGACCTCCGAGGCGAAAGGGTCCGACGGATGGAGCGCCGACATCGACACATGGACGCCTACCAGGGCGAAACACAAGGCATCACGCCAATACGTTGGCCAAGAGGGTATAGCAGGGAAAGTAGGAGCCATCACGCAGTGCACCTTGGCGCATGTCGACTGTGCGAATGCAGGCGATGTCGTCCTTGCTGCCCGTCGCGGTGCGGAAGTAAAACGTGACCTTCACAATCGCAAAAGCATCATCAGATTCCATCGGACATGACCAACGGAAAAGGCTCGAGGGACACGCACCACGCCTCGGAACTGCGCATCCGGCAGAATGGCAAACTGCAGGAAGCTCATGACTTCATCGAGCTTGGCGAGAAGCGCGTCGCAGACGCCCGCGGAAGAGGAAGACGGCGAACCGGCCATCGCTTATGCCTACCTTCGCATGAACGTCGTTTTCCGGTTGTGGCTTCCAGGGCGTTGGGATGGGTGATGAGACACGGCACAAAGCGTCAACAAGGTGTGTGATTGGCTAAAACCGCCCTAAAATCGAGCCTATCGATCTACTGGAATGCCGATTCTGTTCAAACTCCTCGAGATCTGACCCACCCAAATCTCTGCGTTCAGCTGTTATGTCCATTTTAGCACTAAAACGCAGCAGTTACCCTAGAATAGCGCTAAAACGCTGTGAATTGGTCGAATCGTCACCTTTCTGCGATTTTTCCCCAAATTTGCACCAACAACAAATCGAAAGCCAAAAGTTAACCCTTCATCCAACAGAAATGGCGCCAATGCTAACGCCCATACCAACGCCAACATCAACGCCCAACAAACGCGGGCCCGCGACGGCCGTGGCGGTGTCGGTGTCGCACACAACAGCAACTTCCCTTCCGGCGACCATGGATGGCACTCCCCAGCCGCGGCACAAGCCACCGCGTACGCCGGCTTCTTCGCGGCGCGCGCTCAGCGAAACGGCCGGCGCGCGCTCAGCAGCGCCCAGAGCGATGGAACGGCTGGTCGACGAGCTCTCGGACGCGCCGTCGCGCAGCGAAGGCAGCCACCAGGAAGCGTTCGAATCGGCCCGTAAGAAATTCGCAATGTACGGCAAACAGAACGCCCACGTGAGCCACTATTCTCCGGACCAGCAGCAGGCGATGCTTGCGCGGAGCCGCCAGCGCGCGCTGAAGCGCCAGGCCACCAGCGGCGGGAAGCGCGCGGACAAGGCCGCGGCGCCGTCGCCCGCTCGGCGCATTGTGGATTGGGATGACAACGAAAGTACGTCAAGCACCAGTAACGCCGCGGCGCTGCAGAACACCGTGCTTCTCCAGGAGAACGGCGAGCTCGCGGCGCAGCTGGATGACATCGAGTACCATTTGGACGGCATCCTGGACGCGAGCGGCGGCAACGTAGAGACGGAGGAGCAAGGATACGCGATGGCGTCAAGCGTCGTAGCGCTGACAATGCTGCTGCAACTGGAACAAGTACAGACCGTGATGAAAGTCGTGCGCCAGAGCCAACAGCTCCACCGACGGCTGCGAGACGTGCTGTTGCGGCTCAAGACGTACGACCATCACATGTTGAAGCTATCGGTCGCAGTGATGGCGTTTTTGCTCACAGTGAATACCGAGGCCGACGAGTTCTTTACAGAGGAAGTAATTGACGGAGTCGTCGCGGCGCTCGAGTTCGAGTGTAAACGGCTGGAAGTGGGTAACACGGCGACGGCGTCGTCAGGACACGAAAGTGACTCAATCATAGTGGATGAAGCGAGTGGTGAGATCAAGACCACGCTGAAGAAATCGTTTCTCAAGCGCAAGAAGAGCGGTGGTGCGCTCACGCGTCGCATCCTGCCAGCAGTGGAGGATGCTTTTGATCAAGGGAGTGATGATGCCAAGGGTGGGAGTGTCCTCGAGCGTGCGAGAGCCCATGCACAACGGGAAGAACCACTGCGGGCGAAGCTTCGCGCTTTGCTCAGCGGACATGACGTGTTCATGGTCGATGGACAGATTCAGCTGTCGACTGCCGATTTGCTCTGCATGCTTCTGCACAACATATTACAAGTGGGTGGCGCGTCTGGAGGTGACGCGGCTGAGCCTTCAACAAGCAACTCATCGAAGCAACAACCCATCCGTATATGCCATCAACCACAGTACATCGCTGGAACTACGTTCGCGACGATTATGACAAGGAAGAACCAGCTGATTCGGAATGGAGGGCTCCAGCTACTCCTCCGAGTTCTCGAAATGCGGTTTGATCATCTGGGCAAAGACATCAACGCCGACTTGTTCCATGTTTCGGTGAGTCTCGACTTGGCGTCAGCGTTCCAGCGCGTTCGAACCATCTTGCGTGTGATGGATCAGGCGTCTTTCCTCGCCACTGAAGTACAGCTGCAAATGTCCAAGAACGTGATGGTTTTTCGGGTGACACTGAAGCTCATTGAGGCGCTCAGCAATCTCGCATGGAGTTTCAAGTCGCGAAAGAAATGGCAGAATGACCCGAACTTCATGCACCTCGTTGTGGACGTGTTGATGTCGGCGATGCGAGTCTTGATCAACCTCTCGCATCAAAATGAAGATGCAAACACGCACATCGCCAAGCTTGAAGGGACGAAGATCTTGTTTTTGGCATTCTGCAAGTTGTGGGGCACTGTCGAGCTGGAGCAAGCGAGTGAAGGCGGGTCGACAGTGCACACCCCTGCTATGCCTGTCATTAGTGAAGACAAAGTTGTTTACGACGCCATGTTGCTCATTCTCAGTGCGATCACAAACTGCGTGGAGTACTCCGAGGAGAACCGAGCACAACTGTCCAAGTTGGATCTATCAACCACGACACTTGACGGTTTGGAGGCGTTTCGATCATCGTCCGCGTGCAGTCTCTTGGTATCGTTCTTCGTCAGCAAGGTGCAGTCGTACATTCATCTCTTTGAGATGGGTGACAGCCAGCGCGAGATGGAAGGTGAGTCGTGGGTTCCAGAAGATGTCGTACTCGGTGGTTGTACGTCCCTCCTGCTCGGCTGCTTGATAAAGGATTCCTCGTACAACAGCACGATTATCCTGGGTGCTCTTCCCGATGGCTCACCGCGGTTGCTATTGAGAGCACTCAGTGCATTCGTCGCGCTCCACTCACAGATTGGTGCCCTCACACCAGAAGTCGGCAAATCGGTTCTCGAGGTTGAGAAATTGCTCAAATCGTTTATGCTCGACGGTGGCGAGCCCGCACCGAGCCATGCACGGTCTGTTCGAGTGGTGGCAATCATGCCTACCAGAACCTCATCAGATGTATTGAACCGTACGACGCAAGCAAGGGGGATGCCAACAGAGATCACGATCAAGCTCAACGCCGATTCACAGAACAGGCGTCGGTTTGAAGTTGAAGAGGTCAAGGATGAGGAAAGCAAATTCGATGAGAAATCTCCTCTGCGTTCTCGACAGAGCGACCACGTAGTGACTAGCCCTCCGGCCTCCGCATTCAAGTTCCAGCGGTTTAGTCGGGTATGCTCAAACGTCGACGACTCAGATGACGTTGCTAGCGACGAAGACCCCTCACCAGCTAAGAAGCGACGAAACGCTCCGATGACGGCGAGCCTATTACAGTCTCCAGGGAGAGCAAAGACGACAGTGACCGCGACAGTGACACTCACGCCCGTGCGGCGAGTCTCGGACGCTGCTGCTATCGATAATCGAGTCGATTTCGATAACCAAGGTGCGAAGATGTCCATCCAACGGCGGCTCAAGCGCACACGTCAACTTGTCAGTGATTTGGAAGCTGAGTTCATGAAGGTTGGAAGTCGTGTTAGCAGCGAGATGAATGTGGCAGTGATGATGACGTCAACTGAGAGCGATGGAGACCAGGTTCACACCTCTCAAGAATTGGTTTCCAGTCATCGAACCAAGATTGTTCATAAAACGCCATCAAAAGCGAAGACGGAGAAAGCGAAACTGTCCGCCAAAGAGCCACGTGTGAGTGCGCCATCCAAGAAGCAGGCGCAAACACCTGCAGCTTCCAGAAAGCAGGCTCAAACTCCGCTAATTACTCACAAGCGCAAATTGAAGGCAACACCAGCGAAGACAACAAAGAGACTCGCCGACGACGATGCTGCGGATGGGATTTTCGATTTTACAGGCTAAGTGGTGAGTCGTACTTTGGTTGTGGTCAACCATGAGAGGTGTTACTGCTCCAGCCGCTGGATCGACTGTATCGTGCGATTTCTATACACGGATTTCCACAGCTTGAAGATCTCCCATTCATCAGGTGCAGTAGGCGCCATACCGCTCGACGATGAACCACCCAAGTTGGAGAGATGCTCAGCCACTCGCACAAATCCTGACCTAGGAATCAGTTGCCGCAACAATCGCTCAGCAACAACACGATCGCCGTTCGCCTCCATCAGTGCAAGCAGCTCCAATTGCTTCGTCTGCTGAAGCCGTCGCTGCTGGAGTTCGTCCTCGTATTGGCTCGGAGTCGGAAGGCATCCGAAATCCGTCGACTGGTGTGTATGCACCAGTCCAGGCACCAGGACCTGTAGTCCCAGTTCTTTGCGACGTGCGATGGCTTGCTGTTGGTCCCTCTTTTGCTTCGCCTTCGCTGCGGCGCCAAGGTTGGGCTTCCCTGCAGTCTGTGGCGTGCCTCCTCGATTGGAGCTGCCACGACGTCCGAGCCTCGCCGATCTTCCCCGCGATTTTGGGCGCGCGACATCAACGATCTGGGAGAGAACGAGCGTAATAGCGTTGTTGGCGACCGCGGCGGCATGGCTCCTGATGATCTGAAGCTCCATGTCGATCTGCTTCTGGTTTTTTGGCTTTGGCGGGATATTGTGCACGCCATATAATCGTGCTGGGCTCTTGCAGATCGATTTTGGATTACGCACACACCACATCGACTTCGCTCGTGCCGCCGCCTTGAACTCTTCCACTTGTGCTTCGAAGTCCAGCAAATCGACGTGCTTCTTGTAGATCTCCTGGAGTTTCTCGCGAACGATAGCAAACGAGATCGTCCGTTCACGCAGTCGATACTTGACGTAGCTGCTGACGCTTTCCATTTCCTTCTCGTTCGAGCAACAGGCGAGCATGGTTGCGAGTGAGCGAAGGAATGGTCGCTTGTCCAAGAAGTGCTCAGTAGTCTTGAGACCGATCAGGACGTCTGCCTTTGCCACAAGCCGACGCTCATCAAACGTGTGCACGTCTATCAATTCCTCGGCGTGGTGGTCTTCGTCGACTTCTTTGTTGTATTGATTGTCCGCTCTCTCGTCGTACGTCGATCGAGATTGACTGTGTCGAGTTTGACGCTTCAGCTTCGCGCGCGTCTCCTCGTCGTACCGCCTGTGAATATGCCAGAACACACCACGTACGAGCGCTGTGTCCCACTTGAGAGCCTGCTCGGGCGTTCGCCAGTCTACTTGCGTGTGGATCACCATATCGCGTTCCAATTTCCAGTTGGAATTCCTCCGAGGGGAACTCACAATCTTGAAAGGTCGTGGCGGCGGGGCGTGGCGTCTGAATTAGAAGACACGTGTGCGAGATCGCGTCGGATCTTCATTCGGCAACGATGGATGTGGCGGCGATCGAGGTGTTGCTTTTAGATACGCTTGAGAAGGAAGGCGAAGACAACAAGCTGCTCCATGTGTGTGAAGATGGCTCTGTGGTGCGTTCGCGCTGGAGTGAGTTGCGCGGGGTCTTCGCGGCTGCGATGGGGACCATGAAGAGCGTTGCCGGGGAATCGCTTGCAGCTGCGCACTTTTGCTCGAGCACCGATGCCACGAGCCCAACAGTTGTAGGGTTTGTCGACTTGAACGAAGTGCTTTTCGTCATGGTCTTCGTCGAGTGCACGCTACCGCAAAACATCGTCGAGGTAGGTCGGCTCCCCGTGGAAAACTTGTGCTGTTAGGTATTTATTATGTATCTCACGATGATGGATCATGCCACCATACGTTCAGTACTACACACGCTCAAGCTGCGAGCTGCTTGTCAGTCTTCTCGGTTATCCATGTCAGAAGTTGAGCGAATGGCGAGTTGAGATTGACGGGGCTCAACTGGAAGCGAAGGTGCAGTGCATTTGCCGCGGGATATTCGAGTGCATTCGGCGAGGTGA